>SOPF01027205.1:143342-177972 GCA_012979155.1 Hypericum perforatum | reverse complement strand
CTCCACTTTCGTCTACTAAGAAATCGAAAGTTTATCTTTTCCTTTATATAATAAGTGATAAAAATTGATTGACGACAGTTTTTTTATAGGTAAAAGAAGATAGCTTCAAAAGTTCTATATCTCTACCGACTAAGAAGGTTAATGACCAACTTTGATTAATCCGACTTGCTGTCGAAGATATTTGTGAAAAATAATAAATATACACGTGTTCATAAATTCCATACAAAGCGGTAGCCAACGTTTACGTTTACATTTGTTTAATGACCGTCGCATATTAGAATAAACTTCAAAGACGAGTGAACACATAAAAATAAGCTACAGTTTATAATCCGATTTGACCTCGTGCGTGGTACGGATACCGCTTCACGATTAACGATCAATAGACCGACGCCACATCAACTTAGAGGACGCACCGACACTATCATCAACCCTGAGAATTCTCCGACCCCACCGCGAAGCACCTTCCGACCTGAAAAAATTATAGTAATTGTGCACCTAATTTGCATTGTTGAATTGAGTATAAATAAATAATTTGGGTTGTTGAATTACTCCTATTTTATTTTTAATGAAACTGTTCAGATTGCGTGTACAGGTACACACTTCGGAAGAGTAATCATTCTATTTTCGACCATCCTTCTAATATTAAAAAAAAAATCGATGTTGAGGCAATGTTGATAAAGGATCCATTTTAGATTTCTATTTTAAAGGCGATCTATTTCGATCATACGTGAAGGATTATCTAAAAGTTGAGAGAGATTCTTGTCATACTTCACATCAATTCACTCTTCTATTTCCCTTCATTTACTTCATTTGTTTGCCAAGAACAGTTCTTGCAGTTCTAGATGTGAAAACAAAAGAAGCTATTGCTATTTTGATCTTAGAATATTCTATTAATGCTAAAATTGCATATTCCTAAAGTCATAAAAACAGTAAGTGCAATTAATATTTTGAAGATAATGATTAAATCACGTCTCCAAAATTGTATTTCTCAAGATTTCTTCGTCTTTGTAAGTTGTAACGTAAAGATATTTCGTTCTTGTTCCCTGCAATTAAATTGCAGTTAGATGATTTAACTTAATTTTAATTTTGGTCACGACTAATTAATTAATCCATTTGTTTGCACGAATTTTCAAAATAATTAATCTCTTTATGCAAACTATAGCGGCCAAACCCAAACGAGGTTGAAGCCCACTAAAACAACCTCCGGGATGGACCCGAAATAGTATTGGGCCCAACAAATCAATTGTGGGCCTCCAATTACTTCGTCTTCAACAGCCGCATCATCGCCCACCTAAAGGTAACCCAAAACCCTAATCTCAGATCAAATCGTAGCCGTCCAATTCCATCCAGATCTTCAAATATAAATACGGAGATAAATACCTCGCAAATACTCTGCACTAGGGTTTCACTCTCCCCTCCTAAGCTCCCCTCAGGTTCCGGTTTCCATCTGTTTTAAGTTGATTTCGTCCCTAAGGATCTGTTTGGTTGTTTTTAATTGTTGTTGTTCCCTTTGTGTGATGAGCTCGATGTTATTATAATCAAGGCTGGATTCTCGGATATGGGCTCCTCTTTTTGCCTCCCCGAGATCGCCTTCCCGCTCGGTCTTCGGATCGAGCGGGGGGCATTTTGGGGAGGATAAAGAAATACAGAGGAAGCTCGAGATTTGGCTTTGGGGATTTCCCCTTGCCATAGGCCTTTGGTTTTATGAAAATTGATTTAATTTTTTTCAAAATCCAAAATTTTATTTAAGTTTTCAGGTAAATGAGTGTGTATTATCAAATTTGGAAATGGTTGAAATGTTTTTTTTTTGTGATCTGAGGGAATGTGCTGTTGAGTTGGGATGTATTGTTGCAGGTTAATTACCGAAGCTTTTGAACATGTCTCATCGCAAGTTCGAACACCCTCGTCATGGCTCTTTGGGCTTTCTCCCGAGGAAGCGGGCTGCCCGTCACAGAGGGAAAGGTTCAATTACTTCTAAATCTATGTAGTTTGATACTTTAGAGATAGATGAACTGGTCACTACATTTGAAGTAATGGTTCATGTTGTTCTATATAATTCGTGCCGACTATAATAACAAATTTGTAGAGTTAGACGAGCAATTCACCGCATTTGAATTAATGATTCCTGTTGTTGTATATAGTTTGTGCCAACCATATAATGTAATAGAGCATTGGATGCCATATCTTGTGGATTAAAGGAAATGCACTTTTAATTGTATATTTTTGTAACTGATATCTTTTGGTAGTATGTTCTTTGTATGCTTTTGCTTGTTTAATTATGTTCCTCTTGATAAGATTCTGTTGCTCTTTTAAGAGCTTATGATGACTGAATGGTTAATTTTTTTAATTCAATTTTCAATGATCTACAGTGAAGGCTTTTCCAAAAGATGATTCAACAAAACCATGCAGATTGACTGGCTTCCTTGGTTACAAAGCTGGGATGACCCATATTGTTAGGGAAGTTGAAAAACCAGGGTCAAGTAAGTGTCATTTTTATGTTTGTGATTTTGGCTTTGAAATCTTAAGCTGTGTACAAAAGATTTAAAAAATGGTCTACTCTTGCATGTTTGGTGGAACTGGTGTGTATTTGTCTTGTGGTTTTTTCCATACTGAAGAGTACTCTCACTGGAGATTGGCTGTTCATTTGTTTTTGAAACATGGTTTTGGTGTGTGTGTTATATTTGTGAAATACCACTTGCAGAGTTGCACAAGAAAGAGACATGTGAAGCTGTTACAATTGTTGAGACTCCACCCATGGTTGTTGTTGGGGTAGTTGGTTATGTCAAAACTCCTCGAGGGCTCCGTTCATTGAACACAGTATGGGCCCAGCATCTAAGTGAGGATGTGAAGAGGAGGTTCTATAAAAACTGGTGCAAGTCCAAGAAGAAGGCGTTTACCAAATACTCTAAGAAGTTTGAATCTGAAGATGGGAAAAAGGACATTCAAGCTCAATTGGAGAAGATGAAGAAATATTGCTCTGTGATTCGTGTTATTGCTCACACGCAGGTAAAATCAACATCAACCTATAATACTACACTATTGATACACAAACTTACTTCTAACTCGTGGACTGGCTGTTTAGATTCGGAAAATGAAAGGGCTGAAGCAGAAGAAAGCTCACCTTATGGAGATACAAGTGAATGGTGGAGATGTTGCCAAGAAGGTTGACTTTGCCTACAGCTTCTTTGAGAAGCAGATTCCTATTGATGCTGTTTTCCAGAAGGACGAGATGATTGATATAATTGGTGTAACCAAGGGAAAGGGTTACGAAGGTGTAGTTACTCGTTGGGGTGTGACCCGCCTTCCACGCAAGACTCATCGTGGTCTTCGCAAGGTTGCTTGTATCGGTGCATGGCACCCGGCCAGGGTGTCCTTCACCGTTGCAAGGGCAGGGCAGAATGGTTACCACCACCGCACGGAGTTGAACAAAAAGATCTACAGGCTTGGGAAGGGTGGGCAGGATTCCCATTCTGCAATGACCGAATATGACAGGTGAACTTGCTTTCCAATACATAGCCTTCTCTTTGTTATAGATGTTTTTTCCATATTTATAATCAGTTTTAGGGCTGAGCATCTGGCCTGAACTGACATAAATGTGAAAACTGAGTATCAAGTGTTATGGGGAAGTTATCTGGGACGATATCCCCATTGCTTTTAGTTTGGCTTTTCCTGTCTGGTTTGGTCTAATTCTGCTATTAATATTGTTGATTCACAGGACTGAGAAGGATATTACACCCATGGGTGGCTTTCCGCATTACGGAGTGGTGAAGGAGGATTATCTGATGATCAAGGGTTGCTGCGTAGGCCCGAAGAAGCGTGTCGTGACGCTCAGGCAGTCGCTGTTGAATCAGACATCAAGGCTCGCTCTGGAGGAAATTAAGCTTAAGTTCATCGATACATCCTCCAAGTTCGGCCACGGTCGGTTCCAGACTACCCAAGAGAAAGCCAAGTTCTTTGGACGGCTCAAGGCTTGATTGGTAGATTTCTAGTTAACATGATCCAAGCTTTGGTTTAATCTTGAGAGATGTGGCATTTCGGAAGCGTATACTCCATTTTTATCAAGGATTAATGTTTTATTGCTTGTTTGGATTTGAGATGTTGGAGGTTTAATTGTGACTTCATAATTTTGAATTTGCCTTATTTTGATTGTTGCGTCCTTTTCTCCCAAATATGAGTGCCGAGTCCCTATGTCGGGAAAGATAATGGGTAGTGTTGGTGAATTTCGCCTAAAATTAGGGAAGTGACAAAAACGTTAGCTTGCCTTAAACATTTTTATATATCGCAATTTTTTTTGATATCTCTAATATGATGATGGATCTCTATGGGGATGGTGCAAGTCCAATATTATATTTTACATTTGTTAGGTTTGATTACAATAGAGAATCCAAACTTTTGCATAGGGAAATTTATATATACCATTTCGTTTGAGTAACGCTATATGAATATACCTGAGAGTTAATATACTTCAAAATCTATCTACCAACTGAGGGAACTGTTGAAGAAGCCAAGTTACTCCTCGAATAGCCACCTGAAGTAACAGAGGATTAGCGATTTCTTCCAAACAAATATGAATATAAGAATATAAGTTAATAATTATGGAAATTTCGCACTCAAGTAGAAACATACGAAAGAAAAATTTGAAGGTAAGCAGGCATACCAAAGCTGCTTCTCCGGGCTTAACTGCTGGCTCCACGCTGTCTCGCGCATAACTATATGTCAACAACGCGATCATCAGTTCATCTCTTTGAACAGAACTAGAATTTGACAGAATATTTGAAAACGAAAAAGATTAATCCTTCCGACATCTCCAAGCTTAAAAAAATGCATAGATGGCTACTCTGTTAGTCCGATCATGGCATTGTTTCACCAATCGCATACTCGAACATGGATTCGAATATAACACGTGTAGGCTAGTTCATGTTCGAGTTTCTTAAAAGCAAGAAGAGATGACTTACATGATTTGCCTGGTCCCATTTATAACTTGCAAGCGATAAAAGCTGCATCCTTTGCTAAATGGAAATTCCTTTCCCTTCCAATCTGTAATCAAATAAAATATGAAGGCTTTCAAGTCATCAAAATAACGAACAGAGAGAGTATCTATCAAGTTCTGTATTTACCTAAATGCCACGTAACTCCAATTGCAGTGGAGTCCTCCACTGATATATCCTCAATAACAAACTGAAGGTCCTTGCTGATAGAATCAATAAATTTCTTGAAGAACTCCATTATTGCCTGCACCCAGAATTATCTACATCACCCAGTTCTTTCGACGAACATCAAGATCATCGGACGAAATGCAAATTATCCGTCATCACATTGACCAAATAATGGTATCTTTCAAAGGGTTATTTCCTAAAGTTGTTTGTGGTACTTTTATAATTACTTTTATTTTAGTAGTACATGGTTTAAATGAAAATTTTAATCTAATACATGCGGTTTGTAAGCAAGTCATTTCAATAATCAAATTCAAGCCGTTATTACTCATTGTTTAAGAGAGAAATTTTTTAATCTTTTAATTAACTATGTACTAGGTACCATGAATTAGTGTTCGAAGTACTTACTTTTTCTATCTAGATATTTTATCAGAACAGTCGATTAAAAAAAATGAGGTAAAATACATTTTAGTAGACCTAGTAGAAAAGCCTACAAAACACACTGAATTTTGAAAATGCCACAGAAAAGAACCTCTCTTTTTTTGTGGTGGGATATTTTGGTCTGCACCAAAAGGATTTCTATTAACCAAATTGCTAGTTAATAACGAAAAAAATTATATCTAACGTTAACAAATATTTACATCAATTAATTAGTTCATTATTATAACTTAATAAAAAATGTCTTTATTTGTCACATAAAATTAAACCGATCACGTTTCTGAAAATATAGTAAAAAATACGAAATTATGTTTTAAAATTATCCATCATGTAATTTTGAAAGTAGTCGGTGAACAATATTGTAACATAACCGATATTATTATATCGACACTGTTACGTAAAAATATTCGAAAAGACGGTCAACAATATACGAGAGAGAGGATAAGGCATATGTAGCAAATTTGGAATCCTGACCTTGCGACCAACGAAAGGACGAGGAAAGATAAGGTCCTCGTACACGCAATCCTCTGCGATGAGCCCCTCCACTGAGGCAAGATCACGACCGTTGATTCCCTCGTAGAAGCTCCTCACGACATCGGACGCCGACCGCGTCCCGGCCTCGGTCCCTGCCGGGGTAGAAGATGGATCGACGGTGACCGTCAGATTGTTGTCCGAAGAAGACGGTCGGTGGGTTGTTTTGATGTTTGGTGAAAGGAAAAGCGGGTTGTGAGGAGGAGAAGGAGTTGGGAGATGTGTTCTTCTTCTCTGTGTGGGGAAGTTGGGCCGAGGTGGAGTCAGGGATGGGAGTGATGACGTGGCGGTAATTTTCATTGTTGGATGGGGAGACCAAAGTGGCAGTTCCTGAGATTTTGGAGGAGTTGATAGAAAATGAAGATGGTTGGCCGGTTTATAGTTGTCACGGGACGAAAGTCGAAAGATCTTATTTTTTGGTTTATGGTATTCGGTTAATTGACACTATTGTGTTTCTAATAGTTTGAATTAAAGACATAATCATATAGGAATAACTTTCCATCATTTAATTTAAGTGTTTGTTAGTGAACGAAGGATTTTTTAAAATACGTCATAACTGTATTTTAACGGTGGTTGATTAAGGTGGAAAGAGTACAATTTAGAGCACAATTTTAATTGTTGATCTTCATTGGTAACCAACACATCTTAATCGAACAACTAGAAATTTCACGAGGTGTATTTAGCTATTGATTAACAAGTTATTAATGCTGGATCTTAGTAGGAAGTCGACAATTGAGTTGAGCATATAGTTGAATACTGATAGGTTTTGGAGGGTAGATCAGGTGAGGGATTATTAATTAACTAGATTAGAAGCCAATTTTGGTGGGTCAATTAGCGAGAGCGTTAATCCATTACCTGATAACCACTTGGATTTTTGCGGAAAAGTGGTGTTGTGTTGAAATAAGGATCAGTGTTACATCAACAAAGAAACATACGAAAGAAACAAGACACCCTTCCCGTACGAGGTTACAGCCGTTGGCTTCATTAAAAAATCTGGTCCAGAAAAATTTGCCGTTACAGGAAAAAACCGGAAACAAGAAAAAGAGCGCCCCCCGATAACACTGCAAAAATAAATGAAGGGTGTAGGAAAATAAAAGAACACATTAGCCAAAGTCCATGTGCTGATCTTCTCCAGTCGAACCTTCCTTGTCGAGAATGTCTTGGATGCTGTCAGGTGGCCAGGTGAACATCAAGAGTTCACGATCATTGGGAATCGGTATTTTTGCCAATTCGTGAACTGCTTGATTGGCTTGTCTTCGAATGAAAGCAATACAGACCTGAGTGAACTTGTGAAATAGGCTTCTGTAATCATCAATTATCCCGCCCAAGTCGCTTCTATCTGTCGAGGACTTTGTCAACTGTTGAACTACCGGCCGGCAGTCAGACTCAATTTCCACCCTGTCAATTCCCGCCACCCCTGCAAATTCCAGCCCTGTTAAAATTGCCTGACCTTCCAATAGAGTGGGATGATGTAGATGCATGAATTTCCTCGTTACTGCCATTATGAATGTTCCCACTTCATTGCGAATTATAGCTCCAACCTGACCTCCGCCATCCGGGCTAGTGCTTGCGTCCACGTTGACCTTAAACCAGCCTGCTTTCGGAGGTTTCCACTGTACCTCTTGTTGCACTTCCTTCGTTTGTCCCTTTTCCATCATTTCCAAGTATTCCTGCCAAAATTTAAAACCTTTTGCCAAGACAATTTGGGTCGGGGTTACATCATTTGGTGAGAAAACATGGATATTTCTAACCTTCCAGATTAGCCAAAGCGTGGCCACTCTCCTGCTTTGCTCAACCGGATCGACAGAAGACAAGAGGTTTTCGATTTCCTGATCAATGTGACCTGTATTCCCACCTTGAAATTGCACGCCTACGGTCTGCCATATTGTGAGTGAATGTGAGCATTGAAAGAAGAGGTGGAGCATGGTTTCAGGAGGTCCTGCACATAAAGCACAAACATCATGAATTTCAATCTCACGGTTCCGGAGGTTTGAGCGAACCGGGAGGTTATTGTCTATTATTCTCCACAAGTGAGTCTTCATCTGAGGTGGGCATGTAAGATTCCAGCACCGTCTCCATAGTTGCTGCCCCGTCGATGGTAAGGAAGCAAACGGAGAAACTTCCCACCATGATTGGAAATCTATAAAATAACCGCTCCTGACCAAATATTCTCCATCCCTCGTATACTTCCATCGGACCATGTCAGTAGTAGATCGTGGGCTTAGGCGTATATTTTGAATACGCTGCACATCTTCCTCCGCAAAGCATCGCTGTAGGAGTCCTAGATTCCACTCTCCTTCGTGAATAAAATCTGAGACATAACGATGAGAGTCCGAACCAGGATAAATGAACCGCGGCAGTCCTCCATTGATCCCGGGTATCCACGGGTCGCTCCAGACTTTCACCAAGTAGTCTTGTCCAATTCTCCATTCAATCCCCTTTTGCAGTAGCTTGATCCCGCTGAGAATACTACGCCACGTGAAGCTAGAGTGCGGGGAAGCTTGGGTCTCTAGGAGGGAGTGTCTGGAGAAATACTTAGCTCTCAAGATTGTTGCCACTAGGGATTGAGGGTTTGTTAGTAATCTCCATCCTTGCTTGGCGAGCATAGCTCGGTTGAAATTCTGTAGTCGTCGAAACCCCAGTCCACCATCTCTTTTAGATCGACAAAGTCTTTCCCAACATCTCCAGTGTATCTTCCTGCTACTACCATCCCCTCCCCAATAGAAGTCACAAAGCATGCTCTCAATGCGATCACACGTCCCGACTGGAAGTTCAAAGCACTTGGATTTTACACAAGCTCTACATCGGGAAGTTGATAAAAGGGATACCTTGTCCACTCTCTATTTGGTTAAAAACTCATTTGCCTTGGTTTTATTTTTTTTTTTGGTGAACTTGCCTTGGTTTTATTTAGTGTTTACTGTTTAGTTTACTTTTGTCACCTAACCACCTTTCTTTTGTCATAAAACTAGTGAGTCTGCTAAAATGCTGGCCTAAGCTAAGTCTGTATGGTTCGACAATCCTATTTTCCGATTATTGTAATGAGGGCCCAAAAACCCTCTTATGAGGCCCGTGTCTTATTTGAGATAATCCTGTGAAGCCCATGTCGGTTTACTACATTTTAGTTTTTATGAAGGCCTTTTTTTTTGAAGGCTACATTTTAGTTTTTACTTGTTGCCGAAACTTTAGGATAGTTTAAGAATCTAATTTACAAAGACTTGGACACTTGTTACGAGCACGCGAGAAATATAGAAAAAAATTCAAATTTATAAAAATTTAATTGGAATTTGTAAGTGGATTAATTTCTTTTCTCATACCATTTCCTCCGCCCCTGTAAACGCACCATTAGCAGAGAAAGTAATATTTAATTCATCTGAGTTTAATTGTCTAAAATTTTATTTTTTACACTAATCATTCCACAAAACTTTCCCACTAATCATTTCAAATTGTCATGATTTTTCTTAGATAAATATTTTACATCAAGAATTACACATTGCTTGTTTGAATCTGATTTTTTGTTAAATCATTTTACATATGGGGTGGTATTATCGTAACCCATAAGTTACGTACTTTGGACTTGAAATATTGATTACCATTGCTATCGAATATTCCCCGCAAGTGAAGGTACCCGGACATTGGTCAACATCAACGACCAAGTCGAACCCATGAGGAACGTTCGTTGGAAAATTGGTGGTCGTCGAAGACTTGCAAGTTTAGGTACCTTGATATTGATTAATATCTAACTTTCTAAAAAAAACGTACTTGTCAGCATCAACGACTCAACTCACAAAGTTAATTGAGTTTATATTCCAACGAATAAAATTGAGTCGTCGGGACGCTTCTTGTATATGGGATTCCGTTAGCTAGTGTTTTACTTTTGCTGTCGACAATATATTTTCCAGTACCGCCTTACTTTGTTTTAAGTTGCTTAAAAAATTTCAAAAAATATGTTGGAAATTAGAACAAGTGGGCGGCATCGATTACTTGCAAATACGAGTCATATTGAGCTCGAAGGGTTAGTTGAAACTTCAAGGGGGCGTAGTAACTTCAAGGAAGATACTATGAATATTGATATAAAAGTACTTTTAATGTCACATTTCCTAATATAGGGCCATAATGTTCCGACTTGAGAAAAGAGTTAAAAACCATTAAAGTAGCCCACAAATTTTTCTACCCACCTGTTTTTTCTTGTCATTAAAAGGAGACACAACTTAAGAATTACGTTATGACTTTGAAATAAATGGCAATAATATTTTCAAAAGTGCCTTAATTGTGGGGACAATAAAGAAGACAGGACTGACTCAAAATTATGAACCACTCACGCTAAAATTGAAACATTATACCAAATTTTAGGGAATAAGATGAGAAAGGATTTTATCTATTTTTTAAGTAGTCGGTCTCTACTTCTTAGAAAAAAAGGAGAAATTTTGTTTCATTTGAGAACAAAATCCAAAATCGTCTAAACCTCCAAAAATTTAATCCAAATTGACTAAACTTAAAATGCAACCAAAAAACTTCGAATTATTAGATTGGTTGTATGTCTCAAATATATAAATAGTAGAGAGGAGATAGCTCACTTCCTGCACAACTCTACATACAAAATTCTAGTCTTATTACAATGAGTAATTCAGCGTTCTATTTCAATATCATCATTACCACTATTGTGGTGTTGGGTGCTGTGATTCATTCTGTTGGCTCTGTAGAAGCTGTCCCCCATTGCCACCAAAATGAAAGGCAAGCTCTCCTAAGTTTCAAGCATGATCTCACAGATCCTACAGGAAGGCTCTCGTCTTGGGTGCCTGGCGGAAGTTGCTGTAATTGGCGCGGAGTAGTCTGCGACAACTTGACGGGTCATGTTCTGGAACTTCAACTCCGGGGACATTGGCCATCAGATGGATTAGAGGTTTCACTACTCGGAGGTAGGATCAACAATTCTCTACTTGATTTAAAGCACCTCCGTCATTTGGACTTGAGTTCCAATGAATTCGGAGGCATCCAAATCCCATCGTTCATCGGGTCGATTCAGAGCTTGACTTATCTGAATCTCTCTGGTGCTTGGTTAGGAGGGGAGATTCCTCCTCATCTTGGTAACTTATCCAACTTACTTTACCTTGATATTGGTCATCAGCCTGATCTTCATACGAAGAGTCTTCGGTGGCTTTCTGGTCTCTCCATGCTCAGATACCTTGATTTGAGTAATGTGGGATGTCCAAACACTTATGACGCCTTTCACGGCATAGATGCCTTGCCTCATCTCGAAGAACTTCATCTTCAAGATTTTCTACAATCCAGCCATGGTCATATTGTCCAGTTTCCATTTGCAAACTCCTCCAATATTGTCATACTTGACCTCTCTTACAATAGTTTTGAATCCTTGCCCGGTGGTTTAGAAAACTTAACATCTCTAAAGTATCTTGACTTATCGGTTTGCTCGATAAATTCATCTTTGCCCAGCTGGTTGTACAAGTTTAGCCAGCTCGAGAAACTTATGCTCGGGGAAAATTTTATTCAAGGCACCATATCAGATTATATTGGAAATTTGACATTACTTAACCACCTTGACCTATCAAGCAATTTTCTTGAAGGTAAAATACCTACATCATTGGGACAACTCAACAACTTGGAATATTTTGATTTGACCGAAAATAAAATTTCGGGTCAAATTCCCGATTCTATAGGGTCGTTGAATTCCTTGAAAAAGTTGATGCTTTCTTTCAATCAATTGAATGGGACTCTTCCTCCAACACTTGGACAACTGCATCGTTTGGAACACATAGATTTAAGTTATAATTCAATTTCTGGTCCAATTCACGATTCTTTCCAGTTACTGAATTCCTTGATTTCATTAGATTTCAGTAAGAATTCAATCTCTGGTCCAATCCCTCGTTCTTTCAGATCACTCACATCTTTGGAATGGTTGGATCTTTCTAGCAATCAGTTGCGTGGAACTCTTCCTGGTCAAACCTTTGTGCACTTGTATCATTTGAAAAGGTTAGATTTCAGCAATAATTCAATCTCTGGTCCAATACCTGATTCTTTTGGATCGAAGTTCTTGGAATATTTGGACCTTTCTGCCAATGAGTTGAATGGAACTCTTCCCCAATCCATCTGGGAGCTACTAAATGGTTTGTCTTTCTTGCACCTTGGGGACAACTCAATCTATGGGGCAATTCCAGATTCTATGGGATCTCTTGCTTGCTTGTCATATTTAAACCTTTCCAGTAATAAATTAAGTGGTTCTCTTCCTCCAAGCCTTGGACAGCTCATCCAACTTGGGACACTGGATGTTAGTTTCAATTCATTAGAGGGTCCTCTCTCATCTGCTTTCTTTGCGAATCTAAAAGGATTGACGCATCTAATTGGAACTGGAAACGGAATCAGGATGCAAGTTGACCCTGACTGGATTCCACCTTTTCAGCTGTCAAGAGCCTACTTATCATCATGGTACTTTGGCAAAAGTTTTCCGAAATGGCTCTCATCACAGGGAGTACTGGGGGAATTGGACATATCTTGCACAGGAATTAATGATTTTGTTCCCGGTTGGTTTTGGAATATGACCACTCAATTCCACTATCTGAATATGTCTCACAATCATCTCCGTGGTGAGATACTAAGGTCTAGCACGGGTATATTTGATCTTTCGAATAATTTATTTTCTGGCTCTAATTCAAGGCTTCTTTGTGATGCGGATGAAGAATATACAGAATTGGAAATTCTACATTTGGGAGACAATAAACTTTTTGGAGAAATTCCAGATTGCTGGAGTAGCTGGTCATACTTAGTCATAATTAAGCTCCAAAATAACAATCTTACTGGTAGCATCCCGAAGTCACTAGGATCTTTGTGGCAACTCCAATACTTGCACTTGCGTAACAATTCATTGTCCGGAGTATTGCCTTCATCACTACAAAAATGCACAGAGCTTGAAGTTGTTGACATTGCAGAAAATAAATTAGGTGGAAGAGTACCAAAATGGATCGGTCAAAGACTATCTAATCTTAGAATCCTCAACCTCCGGTCGAATAATTTTAGTGGCTACATTCCAAATGAGTTTTGTGCTCTTTCATTGCTAATTGTTCTGGACCTTGCTCATAACAACTTATCAGGAAAAATTCCGAATTGTTTGGCTAATCTCTCTGCCATGGCTAAACCGTCGATGTTTTATTTCATATATACATACACGGGAGTCCGTGCTGGTGGGATCTCATCCTACGAAGAGAGTGAAGTACTAGTAATAAAAGCATTGGTGCTTGAGTACACCAAGAATCTAAGGTTCATGACTCTTATTGATCTCTCAAATAACAGTTTGTCAGGACCAATTCCGGAGGGGATCACCAATCTGATGGCACTCATGTCATTGAATTTATCTGAAAATTCTTTGACCGAGAAGATTCCGGAAAGTATGGGCAGCATGTCAGCACTAGAGGCTTTGGATCTCTCCTTGAATAGGCTCTCCGGCGAGATCCCTCAAAGCATGGCAAATATGACATTCTTAAGTTTCTTGAACCTGTCATTCAATGATATTACCGGAAGGATTCCCACCAGCACTCAACTTCAGAGCTTTAATGCTTTGAGCTATATCGGAAACAAGCTATGTGGGCCTCCGGTGTCGATAAATTGCGGTCCTAAGAGGTCTGATCCGAATGAGAAACCGGGAGACAATAAACATCATGGTCTTGAATATGACGATTTCTATGTTAGCATGTCCGTGGGGTTCGTTGTTGGTCTTGGAGCTGTGATTGCGCCCTTGTTGTATAGTACTTGGTGGAGACTCTACTTTTTCCATTGGCTACAGAACATGTGGGACAGATTGTGGGTGTGGACGACACTTCTCTTTCGTAACTGATTTGCATGGATACATGGCATTCGTGAATCTCCTTCTCTGGTACGTTTTCATTTTAATTATGTTATATTTGCCTCTGCATTGTAGATCATTTTGAATATTAACTTGCGATTGTCAAGCCAAAACTAGTTTTGTCGGCATAATTATCTATAATCTATAGCAAATGTAGCCTATAATTTGAGTAAGAGTTATGTGCAGTGTTCTAATGATAGTTAAATACAACAAAGTTAATCATTTAACATTTTATATTCAGTTCGTACCAATAAAAAAATAAAATATATCAATAGAAAATATTTCCAAATACTAAATTTCAGAAAAAATTGATTTTTGATTGAACAATGGAAAATAGCTATAATCTATATCATTTGTAGCCTATGATTTGGGTAAGAGTTATGTCCCATGTTCTAATGATGGCTAAATGATAGTTAGATATTTTACAGATTTTTGTACTCAGTTCATACCAATAAAATATAAAAGATATAATCCATATAATTCACTTACCTTTAATGAATTATTCACAAAAGATATCATTGTATGTGATTGTACTTATGGTTAGTGCTACACGTATGTCATATAACAATGACAGTTTGGTTATATTAATTCTTGTGCCTCTTAAGTTTTTGAGAATATTGAAAACTGATATTGTAAAAAAATGTCACCTCTGGCGCTAATTTTTTTTCTAATTTTTTTTTTTTGTAAAGTAGATTGTATTTATTCACCAGGAAATTAGTTAATACATCATGAAGTCGATTGCTGAGTGTACAATCGTTCTATCACCAATTTAATACAAGGATTGCAAGAATAGAATAACATCTTGTGAACACCAGGTACCGGATAAACTGGACCAGTAGGTCCATTCCACGATGCTTCTGCAAACTAGTGACAATTTTTTTTCTAATTTCAAATAAGGAAATAAGAAAATGTTAAGTATTGCAATTTGAAGTTTAAGTTAAATCTGATTACTCATCAGTTAAAAAAATGTATTATCATCAGTAATATTTACAATTCTGTTGCAGGAAAATTATTTACGGGTGCTGCTGCGGTATGAGCGCATTCTATCGTTCAAAAAGAAGCTTTGTTATTGGCTCACTATTGCCGTTCTACCGTTTCTCAACCTTAATTTCCACCATTGTGATAATTGTGAATTTGGAAACTTGTTCGTTGTTATTTGTGATTTGGAACTTGGATGGAAAGTTGTTTACTGCCTATTTTTCACCATATTAAGTTATTTTGCTGGCTTTATGTACAACGTAATTTATATCTGTCATTTGGAACTTGTTGCTTCTGTTTACTGCATATTTTACAGCATTGTGAGCTGTTTTTTGTTAGTTTTATTCATTGCATATTTTGTAGCTATGATTTTGGACCTACTAGTTTTGTTTATTGCATATTTTGCAGAGTTGTTATTTTCTCTGTTATTCTCTATTTTTTTTTTAAGAAAGTTTCTTCAATGTTATTTTGTTGATAAATCCAAATAAGGAACATATCTAGTTGGACACCGGCAACACTCAAAACACACAAGAATACCACATCATCGTTTTCTCCGCCTCCAAACACGCACCTTCTCTCTCTAGGCAGACAAATTTTGTCGGCTTCCTTATCTCGTCTCCCGTACGTCCTCGGCCGAAACGACGTCGTCTGCGTATATTCTCTCTCTCTCTTGGCGAAACCTTCACTCCCTTTTCTCGTTTCCTTCTCCTCGGAATCTCCAATGTCGGTCGTCCCTAACTTTCGTCGGCGGCGGCGAAATAGCCTCCCCGGTGTTGAACAACTTCGGAGGAGACATCAATTGGAAGGCCTCGTCCTAAGTTTTTCGTACTTTTGGTTTTTCGTCGAGAATTGTTGTTGCTTTGAGTGCTTTTCTTGATGAGTTCTATTGGAGAGAATCACATATTGCAAGTGGCAAGTGTCTTGAGCCTGTTTTATAAGTGTGGATAACGAGTAGAAATAATCATCTATCTGTATCTGCCTTTGCTGACTCAGATTGGGATGGTTGCAGGGATAGTCGAAGAAGGTCCACCTCTGAGTATTGCATTCTAGTTTGTGAGTGGTGACAATCCAGTAAGTAATTTGAAGAAGGAAGAAGCAGAATGTGGTCTCTTTATCAAGTGCAGAAGCCTGAGTACAGATCAACGTTAAAATCTTCATCTGAATTGGTCTGGATTAGAAATCCTTTTACTGAACTAAAGAGCTCCGTGTTCAATTTCCCAGGAAGCTTCATTGTGGCACCAAAGATCCAATCTATATTGCACGTAATCCAGTCTTTTACGAACGTACCAAACACATTGAAATAGACTCTAACTACATCACAGATCAAGTTCAAGCTGGTGTTATAGCTACCAACTGATCTTTTATCAAAGTCTGTTAGAACTACAGTATTTAAACATCTGATTTTCAAGCTGGGATTTTACAATATTTACCCACCAATTTGAGTAGTATCGTTGAAGGAAGTGCTGTCTTTATTAATGCAGCACTTAACTTTTGGATATACTGTACTTCTTTCTGAAGATTTATGTTTTTTTTTTGGTAGAATTCTGAAGATTTATGTGTCTGCAGCACCTACTGCGAAACTTCAAATTACTTCGAGGAGCCTCATGATCTTGCGAATCATTTGTTTCCAATGATTAGCAAAGTCCATCATCATAATTATCCATGAGACAACCAATAACACGTCTCTTTACCCGTAATTATTTCCTCCTTGATTATGCAGCTGACGGCTAGTTGTTGTATTTGGTTTAAAGTTAAGAGTAGTAAAAAAATGATAACCCTTCTATTTTAATAAATCTCAGTGTCAATTTTTTCATAAAATGTTATTTTTTTTAATATATACATATATTTTTACATATTTTACGAATTTAAAAATATTTTAAGATACAATTTTGTCTTAAACTTCCATGTTTGACAAATTTTTACATTCGATATTAAATGAATGTAATATTTGAATGACTTTGTAAGTCAAAATTTGTGTAATTTGAATATGAAGAAAATAATTTTTAATATTTTATTATTCAAAATTTAAAATTTAATATTTTCAGAAAATTATAAAAAAAATTTATCTGATAAAAATTATTTATTATCATCCAAGTCGAACCTATATGTTAGGTTCGTTGGACTTGAAAGTTGAAACATTGGTGGTGGTCGAAGACTTCCAGCACGTTAGCATAATCTACCTTTTGGAAAAGAAAATGTATTGGTCAACATCAACGACTCACAAACTTTACTTGACTTAATATTCTAACTAATCAAATTGAGTCGTCGGGGGACGCTTCTTGTATATGGATTTCCGCAGGCAATATTTTCTTTTGTGCGTCGACAATTCTTTTTACTTAAAAATGTCAAATGATGTTAGAATCAGAACATGTGATATGTTATATCGCGTTTGTTAGAATATGATTTGTAATTTAAATTGATTCAATTTGATAAAAAATTGATTTGATTTTTTGATAAATTTGATTCAAATTCTTTTTCAAACGAATTAAATATGATTAAAAATTTTATAATTCTTCAAACCCATAAATTTAATTCAAGTTTGTTTAAAAAATTTGATTCAAATTTTATTTTAGTCATATTCATCCAATTCACCCACACATATCGCACGTAGGGAAAAAAATTGGGGAAAATTACAATTACAACACTGCGGACTGTCATTAATTAATTTGTCACGTCATTGTCATTAGGCGGTAGTTTGCAAGTATCATTTAATCTTTCACATCCAAACGCAGACAAAACCCAAAGACTCAATTCTTCTTTCTTTTTTTTTTTTTTTACATTTTGTAGCTTCTATCTATTATTAGTAGGCTTATTGCATTGTGCTTTGCAGGCTTGTAGCAAAAAGGTTACTTTTTTAAACTCTTCCGATTTTTTAATTATTTTTTTTTATAAATTTGAATCTAGCTCAATTCTATAAATACCCAATTATATTTCCAAAATTGGCACAATTCATTACAATCTCAACTCTTTTACTCACTCTATTGATAATTTGATAACCTGGAACATCAATATATTATTGAATCCAACTTTTCATCGATTTCTTTTTATCTTATCACATATGATAAACCTTTATAATACAGTAAGTGCAATCTCAATCTTTATTTAATTAATTATTTTCCAAAAATATTGAACACTAATTTTTAATTTTGAAATATTTAAAAAATAAAAAATGAATTTCCAAAAATCAAAACTTTTTGAACTTTTTCGAAAACATTATGAAAATTTTCAAAATGTTCAATTTTTGAAGTTTTAGTATTTTTTATTGAATATTAAAATTAAAGAATTATCTCGAATTTGATTTGAATTCAAAAATTCATAATTCGTATTTTATTCATCTTGTAATGAAGTGAATATAATTTAAAATTTTTGATGAATTCAAACTAATTCAATTTTAATTTATTTAAATTTAAACTGTCTCCAAATTTAAGTGTCTCCAGTACCATATACCTTGAGCGCAGGAGCGTGGTTGAATTTTCAAAGAATGTTTATCATAGGACAAGCGTGAAGATGATTGACAAAATAAATCATTAAAGTCGTAGCCACCACAACTTGTCTTCTTTTCTTCGAGAAAAAGTGAGATCAAAATTTCTATCATTGCACCAACTCTTGGCTTGGTTCTGATTTTTTCCTTTTTTATAAAATTGAATCTGTGTGCTCCTACTTACCATTGTTTCCGCGTCTGCGCAGTTGAACTTTCAAAAAGTGCTTTTCATTGGATAAACCATTAAAGTTGTTGCCCACCACTATTTGTCTTCGAGAGAAAGTGAGAACAAAATTTCATTATTGGACCAACTCTTGGCTTGGTTCCGATTTTTCGAATCGGGTAGACTCCTACCTACTATTTTTTCGTGTATATCGAAGTCAAGCGTTATTTATAACTTATAAGTAAAGCTCTTAATGATATTTCATATGTTTATAAATTTGAATCAAAATGAATAAAGTAGTGCACCAATTTCTTCTTTTATTATTAAAAGGAAACACTTAAAGCCGGCCACAATTTACGCTATGATTTTGAAATCTTTGTCAATTTCATATTCAAAAGTGAGCCTTAATCTTGAGGAAATGACTGACTCAAAACTCTAATCTTACTGGAAGTTAAAAAGTTGCTATACGCACACCGTATGTGTTTCGTGATTGTCGGATCGCATGTTCATAATTAGATGTACGGTTCGAATTGATCCTTAAATCTACGATTCAAATTAGCCCCTTAAATATATGGTCTGATCAGTTGTGCGCCCAATCTGACAATCACAGATGTCGTACTTACAAATACTTACAAATACGAGTCATATTGAGCTCGGAGGCTTAGTTGAAATTTCAAAGAATATTTTGCATTGGATAAGCGTGAAGTTGATGAAAGATATATACCATTGTATAATTTGTTTCAAGTGATATAAAACTTAAATTTATTCGAAATTTGTTGAAACTTAAAAAATATAGAATATACTATTAATTTTGATATAAAAAATGCTTTTAATGTCGCATTTCTTAAAATAGGGGCTTAATGTTCCGACCTGAAACAAGAGTTAAAAATCATTAAAGTTTTAGCCCATAAGTTTCTTATCCACCCATTTTTTCCCTTGTCACTGGAAGGACACACAACTTACAAACTATGCTATGGCTTTGAAATAATTGGCAATGTTCAGAATGCCTTAGATGTGAAGAAAAGAGTGGAGACACAGCTGATTCAAATTATTAACTAAACCTTACGCTAAAATTTAAACATTGTTTTAAAATTTAAACATTGTTTTAAATTTTAGTGGGTAATATGACAATAGATTCCAACTTTAAACCACATTTTTTGTAAAAAAAAAAATTATTTGATTGAGAAACAAAACTCAAATTAGTCGAAATTCCGAAAGTTTAAGTCAGATTGACTAAACTTAAAATAATTTTTTTTTAACATCACATTGGCCATATGTCTCAAATATATAAATATTAGAATGGAGATAACCCAGTTCTGCACAACTCTACATACAAAATTCTAGTCTTATTGCAATGAGTAATTCAGTCATCATCATCATCATCTTCACTATTGTGGTGTTGGGTGCTGTGTTGCATCCTGTTGGCTCTATAGAAGCTGCCCCTCGTTGCGACCAAATTGAAAAACAAGCTCTCCTAAGTTTCAAGCATGATCTCAAAGATCCTACGGGAAGGCTCTCGTCTTGGGTGGCTGGCGAAAGCTGCTGTAATTGGCACGGAGTAGTCTGCGACAACTTGACGGGTCATGTTCTGGAGCTTCAACTCCGGGGTCATTTGTCATCGGATGGAGGCGAGGATTCACTACTCGGAGGTAGGATCAACAATTCTCTACTTGATTTAAAGCACCTCCGTTACTTGGACTTGAGTCAGAATGATTTTGGAGGCATACAAATCCCATTCTTCATTGGATCGATCCGGAGCTTAACGTATCTCAATCTTTCCGTTAGTGGGTTCGGAGGGGAGATTCCTCCTCATATTGGTAACTTATCCAACTTGCTTTATCTTGGTATTGCTGGGTCATCCTCGTTCACAACCGTTGACTCGTACGGTCTTCATGCCAAGAGTTTTCTGTGGCTTTCTGGTCTTTCCATGCTTAGATACCTTGATTTGAGTTATGTGTATTTGCCAGAAACGTCTAGTGCCCTTCAGGGCATAGATGCATTGCCTCATCTCGAAGAACTTTATCTTCCAGGTATTGCGCGGATATACGATACTTATCCTATTACTTGGTTTCCATCTGGGAACTCCACCAATCTTGTCATACTTGATCTCTCATCTCGTAGGTTAGACTCCTTGCCTGGTGGTTTAGAAAATTTAACATCTCTCAAGCATCTTGACTTGTCTGATTGCTTGACAAATTCAACGTTTCCGAGCTGGTTGTACAAATTCAACCAACTAGAGCAACTTGTGCTTGGGATCAATTTTTTTCGCGGTACCATAGCAGAAGATATTGGAAATTTGACATTACTTAACCACCTTGACTTGTCAAGCAATGTCATTGGAGGTACAATACCTAGATCACTAGGACAACTTCAGAACTTGGAACACCTTGACTTGTCCGCTAATACCATTTCTGGTCAAATTCCTGATTCTCTTGGCTCACTAAATTCCTTGGTAGAGTTGATGCTTTATTCCAATCAATTGAAAGGGACCCTTCCACCATCTCTTGGGCAGCTGTATCGTCTGGAGCACATAAATTTAAAGGATAATTCAATATCTGGTCTGATTCCCCATTCTTTACGGTCATTAAATTCCTTGATTTCATTGGACTTTTCTAGGAATCAGTTGAGTGGAACTATTCCTGATCAAACCTTTGTGGACATGCATCACTTGAAAAGGTTAGATTTCAGTAATAATTCAATCTCTGGTCCAATCTCTGATTCTATTGGATCACTCAAGTCCTTGGCATATTTGGACCTTTCTGTCAATCAGTTGAACGGAACTATTCCTCAAACCATCGGAGAGCTGCATCTTTTGTCACATTTGGACCTTTCTAGCAATAAATTAAGTGGTCTTCTTCCTCCAAGTCTTGGACAACTCATCCAACTAGATACCCTGGATATTAGTTTCAATTCATTAGAGGGTGTTCTCTCGTCTGCTTTCTTTGCCAATTTAACAAGACTGAGCTCTCTAAGTGGATCTGGAAACAGAATTAGGATGGAAGTTGGCTCTGATTGGGTTCCACCTTTTCACCTGGATGTTACCCACTTATCAATGTCATCTTGGTACTTGGGACCAAAGTTTCCTAAATGGCTCTCATCACTAGAACGTCTTTCCGAATTGGACATATCTTTAGCAGGAATTGATGATATTGTTCCTAGTTGGTTTTGGAATATGACCTCTCAGATGGCCACTCTAAATATGTCTCACAATCATCTCCATGGTCAGATACTAAGCTCTAGCTATCATATGCTTGACCTTTCTAATAATTTATTTTCTGGCTCTATGTCAAGTCTTCTTTGTGATCAGGATTATTCTGAGACGGCCAATTTACAAATTCTACATTTGGGAGACAATAAACTTTCTGGAGAAATTCCAGATTGCTGGTCTAACTGGTCATCAATAGTCATAATCAAGCTCCATAACAACAATCTGACCGGTAATCTCCCGAAGTCATTAGGATCTTTACCTATGCTCCAGTTCTTGCACCTACGGAATAATTCGTTGTCCGGAATATTGCCTTCATCACTTCAAAACTGTGTATATCTCCAAGCTGTTGACATTGCAGAAAACAAATTGGGCGGCAGAGTACCGAAATGGATTGGTCAAACACTATCTGATATCAGAATTCTCAACCTCCGGTCGAATAATTTCAGAGGCTATATTCCAAATGAGTTTTGTGCTCTTTCATCACTGGTGGTTTTGGACCTCGCTCATAACAACTTGTCAGGAGGAATTCCGGATTGTTTGGCTAATCTTAGTGCTATGGCTAAACCTTCTGTGTCTTATTTCTCATATATATTTTTTCCAGGCGGTGGTCATACTGCCACAGAATCCTATGACGAGAGTGAAATATTGGTGATAAAAGAATTGGTACTTGAATACACCAATAATCTACGGTTCATGTCTCTTATTGATCTCTCAAATAACAGCTTATTAGGACCAATTCCGGAGGGGATCACCAATCTGGTTGCTCTCATGTCATTGAATCTGTCTGGAAATTCTTTAACAGAGAAGATTCCGAACAATATGGGCAACATGTCATTATTAGAGTCCTTGGATCTCTCCTTGAACAAACTCTCGGGGGAGATCCCTCAAAGCATTGCAGATATGACATTTTTGAGTTTCTTGAACCTGTCTTTCAATGATCTCTCCGGAAGGATTCCAACCAGCACTCAGCTTCAGAGCTTCAATGCTTCTAGTTATATTGGAAACAGGTTATGTGGGCCTCCGGTGTCGACGAATTGCGGTCCGAAGAGGCTAGTTCCGAAGGAGCAACACGGAGACAACCAACATCATGGTGTTGAACACGAAGAGTTCTATGTTAGCATGTCAGTGGGCTACGTTGTTGGTCTTGGAGCTGTTATTGCGCCTTTGTTGTACAGTACTTCTTGGAGAGACTACTACTTCCGTTGGCTACAAAACAAGTGGGATAAATTGTGGGTGTGGACGCTACTTTTCTTCCGCACCTGATTTGCATGGATACTATGGTAAGTCTCCTTCTCTGGTATATTTTTATTTTAAATGTGTTATATTTGCCTCTTCATTTTTGACCAATTTGGATCCTAATTTGCGATTGTCAAGTTAAAACTAGTTTTATCGGCTAGATGATTTGGGTAAGAATTATGTCCCGTGTTCTCATGATAGCTACATGATAACAAATACTTAACAGATTTTTGTACTCGATTCATACCAATAGAATATAAAAGATATAACTCATTCTCTTACCTTCAATAAACTATTCACAAAACATATCATTGTGTGTGATTATACTTCTGGTTAGTGCTATATTTATATAATACAACAAGGATGGTTCGAGTATATTAATTTTTGTTGTCTATCCGTCTTGATTCAATCTTCGAATTATGTTTGTGCATCTTTATGTTTATTGTACAATTAAAAACTGATATTTAAAAAATGTATTCTTACACATCCACAATAATTTTTAAAATTTGATGCAGGGAAATTATTTACGGATGCTGCTGAAAAATGAGAGCGTGCTATCGTTGAGAAAGAAGCTTTGTTATTGGCTTACTATTGCCGTTCTAGACCATTACTCAACCTTAATTTCCACCGCCATTCCCTTCTTTACTTCCGAATCACATCTTGATTAATTGTTGTTGTGGACATGTTTGTGATAATTTAGAATTTGGAAAATTGTTCTTTGTTGTTTATGATTTGGAACTTGGATGAAAAGTGTTTACTGCCTCTTTTGCACCATTTTAAGTTATTATTTGCTGATTTTGTGTACAACTTAATTTAAAGCTGTCATTCGGAACTTGTTGCTTCTGTATACGAAATATTTTTACAGCATTGTGACCTGTTATTTATAGTACTTACTTTTTCTATCTAGATATTTTATCAGAACAATCAATCAAAAAATGAGGTAATATACAATTTTATTAACATAGTAGAAAAGCCTACGAAAGTACGAAACACACTGACTTTCTGAAAATGCCACAGAAAAGAACCTCTCTTTTTGTGGTGGGATATTTTGGTTTGCACTAAAAGGATTTTTATTAACCAGATTGCTAGTTAAGAACGAAAAAATTAAATTTATAACAAACATTTAGATCAATTAGTTAGTTAGTTGTTATAATTTAATAAAAATTACTTTATTTGTCACATAAAATTAAACTGATCATATTTTAAAACATACGAAACTATAAAATTATTCATCATTTAATTTTGAAAGTAGTTACTGAACAATATTGTAACGTAACCCGATATTGTTATATCGACACACTTACGTAAAAATATTCGAAAAGACGATCAATAATATACAAGAGAAAGGATAAGGCATATGTAGCAAATTTGGAATCCTGACCAACGAAAGGACGAGGAAAGATAAGGTCCTCGTACACACAACCCTCTGCGATGAGCCCCTCCACTGAGCCAAGATCACGGCCGTTGATTCCCTCGTAGAAGCTCCTCACGACATCGGACGCCGACCGCGGCCCGGCCTCGGTCCCTGCCGGGGTAGAAGATGGATCGACGGTGACCGTCAGATTGTTGTCCGACGAAGACAATCGGCGGGTTGTTCTGATGTTTGGTGAAAGGAAAAGAGGGTTGTGAGGAGGAGGAGGAGTTGGGAGATGGGTTCTTCTTCTCTGTGTGGGGAAGTTGAGCCGAGGTGGAGTCAGGGATGGGAGTGATGACGTGGCGGTAATCTCCATCGTTGGATGGGGTGACCAAAGTGGCAGTTCCTGAGATTTTGGAGGAGTTGATAGAAAATGAAGATGGTTAGCCGGTTTATAGTTGTCACAGGCCTAAAGTCGAAAAATCTTATTTTTTAGTTTATGGTATTCGGTTAATTGAGCTAACTAATCTAATTTCAAGTTCACTATAAATTTTTAAAAGATTTCATTAGTCTATATCATAAATTTTTTAGTGAGTTTTTTCTCACAATTATATAACACTGTTGTGTTTCTAATAGTTCGAATTAAAGACCGAATTATATAAGAACAATTTTCCATCATATAATTTAAGTGCTTGTTGGTGAACGAAGGATCTTATTGCAATACGTACCAAGTTTATTTTAATGGTGGTTGATTAAGGTGGAATGTCCTAAAAAAAGATTAAGGTGGAAAGAGTACCACACAAAACAATATGAGTACAATTTCGAGCTCAATTTTGATTGTTGATCTTCATTAGTAACTCAAGCATCATAATCGAACAACTATAAGTTTCACGAGGTGTATTTGGCAATTGATTAACAAGTTATTAATGTTGGATCTTAGTAGGAAGTTGTCAATTGAGTTGAGCATATAATTGAATTTTGATATGTTTTGGAGGGTAGATTAGGTGAGGGATTATTAATTAACTAGATTAGAAGCCAATTTTGGTGGGTCAATTAGCCAGAGCGTTAATCCATTACCTGATAACCTCTTGGATTTTACACAAGCTCTATTAGATCCAAAGGAATCTACATCAGGAAGTTGATAAAAGGGATACCTTGTCCACTCTCTATTTGGTTAAAAACTCATTTGCCTTGGTTTTATTTAGTGTTTACTGTTTAGTTTAGTTTTGTCACCTAACCACCTTTCTTTTGTCATAAAACTTGTGAGTCTGCTAAAATGCTGGCCTGAGCTAAGTCTGTATGGTTCGACAATCCTATTTTCCAATTATTGTAATGAGTGCCCAAAAACCCTCCTGTGAGGCCCGTGTCTTTTTTGAGATAATCCTGTGAGGCCCATGTCAGTTTACTACTTTTTACTTGTTGCTGAAACTTCAGGATAGTTTAAGAATCTAATTTACAAAGACTTGGACACTTGTTACAAACACACCAGCAATATAAAAATGTTTTTAGAAATTTAATTGGAATTTTAAGGATTAATTTCTTTTCTCATACCATTTCCTCCGACCCTGTAACCGCACCATTAGTAGAGAAAGTACTTTTTAATTCATCTGAGTTTAGTTGTCTAAAAAATAAATTTTTACACTAATCATTCCACAACACTTTCCCACTAATCATTCACATTGTCATGATTTTTCTTATATAAATATTTTACATCAAGAATTATACATTGCTTATTTGAATCTGAATTTTTGTTAAATCATTTTACATATGGGGTGGTATTATCGTAACCCATAAGTTACGTACTTTAGACTTGAAATATTGATTACCGTTGCCATCGAATATTCCCCGCCAGTGAAGGTACCCGGACATTCGTCAACATCAACGACAACATCAACGACCAAGTAGAACCCATGCGTAACGTTCGTTGGAACATTGATGGTCGTCGAAGACTTGCAAATTTAGATACCTTGATATTGATTAATATCTACCTTTCCTTAAAAAAAAATATACTTGTCAGCATCAACGACTCACAAAGTTACTTGAGTTTATGTTCCAACGAATAAAATTGAGTCGTCGGGACGCTTCTTGTATATGGGATTCCGTTAGCAAATGTTTTTCTTTTGCTGTCGATAATATATTTTCCGGTACCGCTTTAATTTGTTTTAAAAAATTAAAAAAATCTGTTGGAAGTTAGAACAAGTGGGCGACATCGATTACTTGCAAATTCGAGTCATATCGAGCTCGAAGGCTTAGTTGAAACTTCAAGGGGGCGTAGTTAAAACTTCAAAGAATGTCTTTCATTAGATAAGCGTGTAATTGATAAAAGATATATAGCATTGTATAATTTGATTCAAGTGATATATGTTAGGAATTCACTAATACAGGAATAAGATCGCACAAAGAACACATGTACAAAATATAACGTAGTTCGGATTAAAGTCTACATGGTAAAAAAATTATTGATGGATACGAGTCACAAAGTCATACAAACCCTAAGTAACATATTTTTATATAATACACAACACATGAGGTTCAAGTAAACCTATCTGGCTCGAAATAAGAATTTAACACAATAGTTAAAATTAAACCAAAAAAATTGTCACAGCAGCACCTGATAAAGACCGGAGTCCTAAAACTGGTTCAACCTCAGCGCTTGCTAGATGGCCAATAGGCGTTGTCCCAATCTTCTCGCCATATTCCAACAATATAAAACTTAATTTTTTTTAACTTTAGAAATATAAAAAATAACTGTTAATATTGATAGGAGACTTGCTTCCTGGAAGGGTCACCTTTTGTCTTTTGGGGGACGGGTCACTCTTATAAATTTGGTACTCTCTTGCCTTCTAACATACTTCATTTCTATCTACAAGATCCCGACTGGTGTACTACGGACTATTGAGAAAAAATTAAGACATTTCCTTTGGTCAGGGGGAGATGAAACGCGGAAGTCTTCTCGGGTGAAATGGGAGTTGGTTATTCGCCCAAAAGAGTGTGGGGGTCTTGGTATAGTTAACCTTTTCTGGAAAAATAGATTGTTACTAATGAAGTGGCTATGGCGGTTCATGGTGAATAATGACTCTGTCTGGGCCAAGACGCTAAAGGTAGTCCATAATCAGAGGGGCAACAGCATTTTCTCATTTCCAGGTCCTAATGCGGAAGGATGCTGGTCGGAAATCCTTGCAGTTACGGCTGAAGGAGATTTCTATAATATCCTAAGAGAAAAAACTAGGCTGGTAATTAGAGACGAGTCTAAATTCTTATTTTGGCATGATCCTTGGATGAATGGCAACATATTGAAGGAGGTCTTTCCCAGGTTGTTCGCTATCTCGAACCAAAAAAATCTTTGTATTGCTGAATGTGGAAGTTGTTGTGAAGGTATTTGGGATTGGTCTCTAAGTTGGAGTAGACTGCGTCGTGCTTGGGAAGAGGAGACTCTGATCACTCTATTACAAACTATTTCGTCATTCCAGTCGACAACAATCCTCGATACTATCAAGTGGGGCTTAGAGACTAGTGGGAACTTCTCCGTGAAATCACTAAGGTGCAAAATGGATAGTAACAATGGAGTTCCAGAAGGAGGGGATCTAAGCCGAATCTGGTCCAATTTAATTCCGTCCAAAGTTGAGTGCTTCCTTTGGGTAGCTTTGCAAGGAAGGCTTCCAACAAGGGATCGATTGATTCGCTCTCACAGGCTGGAGGCATGGGACTGCCTATGCCTGTTATGCGGTTCAGAAGACGAATCTGGAAGTCACCTCTTCCTACACTATCCTATTAATTGAAAAATCTGGAATTGTTTCGCTAAGAAAATTGGGGTCAACTGGTGTGTAGGATCAGATCTGAGTACCTCCATTTCATTGTGGATGGGACTGGTGAAAGGTAGAATGCTACTGAAGGTTTGGTTTGCAATTTTTGGAGCAATCATGTGAGGTATCTGGCTCCTGCGTAACAAAGCTATATTTGACGATGCAAATTGCAATAGGGAAAACATATTGCAGTCTATCTGTTTTCATGTTAACGAATGGGTTATGTGGACAAAAACATTGAGCGATGTGGCCTTTCAAGACATCTTCCTCTTTTTAGATTCGGTAGTTTTGGAGTAGGTTGCAGCACACTACCATTTATGTATGGCTGGCGCATTCCCTGCGTGGAACTGAGCTTCTTTTCTTTTAGGCTTATTGGCTGCTGCCTTGGCAGGGGTATTTTGCCTTAGGTTGTAATACTCGTTTGGTTATTAATACAATTTTTACTGACAAAAAAAATTGTTAATATTGATATAAAAATACTATTAATGTCGCATTTCCTAAAATAGGGCCATAATGTTCCGAGCTGAGACAAAAGTTAAAAACCTTTAAAATCGTAGCCCCCAAGTTTTCCTACCCACCCTTTTTTTCCTTGTCATTAAAAGGACATGCAACTTACAAATTACACTATGACTTTGAAATAATTGGTAATGTTATCTTTAGAAGTGGACCTTAATTGCGATGGCAAGAGCGGAGACACTACTAACTTGAAATTATGAACCAAATATTACCTTATGTACAAGTCATGTCAATATTGACGTATTCGAAATGCCAACATTGAAGAACAAAATCTGCCAAAGCAGTTCTTAAGTACGGTTTGGAAAATTTTCTTTACGTACCCAATCCAACCCCATTTAGTCTAGTTCTACCTAGTAAAAGTAGTGTATTAGATGTTCGAACTTCTTAAAACCATTTACATTAATCATAGTCCAGTAATCGAGCCGAATTAGGAATTAAAGCTTAGTCTTTGTTAGACGATAATCATATTCAATTCATAAACCTCTCTTTTTTGGGGTGGTGTTATCGTAACCCATAAGTTACGTACTTTGGTCTTGAAATATTGATCACCATTGCCATCGAATACTCCCCGCAAGTGAAGATACTAGCGACATTAATCAACATCAACGACTAAGTCTAACCCATGCGTTACGGTCGTTGGAATTGAAACATTGGTGTTCATTGAAGACTCCTTGCAAGTGGAGGTACAGGTACCTTGATATTGATTAGTATCTACCTTTCAGGAAAAAAAGATACTGGTCAACATCAACGACTCACAAACTTACTTGAGTTTATATTCCAACGAATCAAATTGAGTCGTCGGGACGCTTCCTGTATATGGGATTTCGTCAGCAAATGTTTTTCTTTTGTTGTCGATAATATATTTTTTGGTACCGCCTTTATGTTTTTTTTTAAAGATACTTCATAAATTTTAAAAAAAAAACTGTCAGAAGTTAGAACAAGCGGACGACATCGAGTACTTGCAAATACGAATCATATTGAGCTCGGGGGCTTAGTTGAAACTCCAAAGAATATTTTTCATTGGACAAGCGTGAAGTTGATGAAAGATGTATACCATTGTATAATTTAATTCAAGTAATATAAAACTTAAATTTATTCAAAATTTGTTAAAACTTTAGAAATATAAAAAATACTATTAATTTTTATATAAAAAATACTTTTAATATCGCATTTCTTAAAATATGGCAATAATGTTCCGACATGAGACAAGAGTTAAAAATCATTAAAGTTTTAGCCCATAAGTTTCCTATCCACCCATTTTTTTCCTTGTCATTGAAAGGACACACAACTTACAAACTATGCTATGGCTTTGAAATAATTGGCAATGTTATCTTCAGAAGTGCCTTAATTTTAAACCGTATTTTTGTAAAGAATAAAATTTTTGTTTGATTGGAAAATAAAACTCAAATTCGTCTAAATTTCCTAAAGTTTAAATCAAATTGGCTAAATTTAAGTTGAAAAAAATTTGAACATTACATTGGCGGTATGTCTCAAATATATAAATATTAGAAAGGAGATAACTCAGCACAACTCTACATACAAAATTCTAGTCTTATTGCAATGAGTAATTCAGTCATCATCATCATCTTCACTATTGTGGTGTTGGGTGCTGTGTTGCATCCTGTTGGCTCTATAGAAGCTTCCCCACGTTGCGACCAAATTGAAAAACAAGCTCTCCTAAGTTTCAAGCATGATGTCAAAGATCCTACGGGAAGGCTCTCGTCTTGGGTGGCTGGCGAAAGCTGCTGTAATTGGCACGGAGTGGTCTGCGACAACTTGACGGGTCATGTTCTGGAGCTTCGTCTCCGAGGCCATTTCTCACCGGAAAATGTCGATCATTATACTGAGAACGAGAATGGATACAAGCTACGACAGCTCGGGGGTAAGATCAATAATTCTTTACTTGATTTGAAGCACCTACGTTACTTGGACTTGAGTCAGAATGATTTTGGAGGCATACAAATCCCATTCTTCATTGGATCGATCCGGAGCTTAACGTATCTCAATCTTTCCGTTGGTGGGTTCGGAGGGGAGATTCCTCCTCATATTGGTAACTTATCCAACTTGCTTTATCTTGGTATTGCTGGGTCATCCTCGTTCACAACCGTTGACTCGTACGGTCTTTATGCCAAGAGTTTTCTGTGGCTTTCTGGTCTTTCCATGCTTAGATACCTTGATTTGAGTTATGTATATTTGCCAGAAACGTCTAGGGCCCTTCAGGGCATAGATGCATTGCCTCATCTCGAAGAACTTTATCTTCCACGTATTGCGAGGATATACGATACTTATCCTATTACTTGGTTTCCATCTGGGAACTCTACCAATCTTGTCATACTTGATCTCTCAAATCATTGGTTTGACTCCTTGCCTGGTGGTTTAGAAAATTTAACATCTCTCATGTATCTTGACTTGTCTGATTGCTTGACAAATTCAATATTTCCGAGCTGGTTGTACAAATTCAACCAGCTAGAGCAACTTATGCTTGGGAGCAATTTTTTTCGCGGTACCATAGCAGAAGATATTGGAAATTTGACATTACTTAACCACCTTGACCTGTCAAGCAATGTCATTGGAGGTACAATACCTAGATCACTGGGACAACTTCAGAACTTGGAACTACTTGATTTGTCCTCTAATACCATTTCTGGTCAAATTCCTGATTCTCTTGGCTCACTGAATTCTTTGGTAGAGTTGATGCTTTATTCCAATCATATAAATGGGACTCTTCCACCATCTCTTGGGCAGCTGCATCGTCTGGAGCACATAGATTTAAATAATAATTCAATATCTGGTCTGATTCCAGATTCTTTGCAGTCATTAAATTCCTTGAGTTCATTGGACTTTTCTAGCAATCATCTGAGTGGAACTATTCCTGATCAAACCTTTGTGCACATGCATCACTTGAAAAGGTTAGATTTCAATAATAATTCAATCTCTGGTCCAATCCCTAATTCTTTTGGATCAATCAAGTCCTTGGAATATTTGGACCTTTCTGTCAATCATTTGAACGGAACTCTTCCTCAAACCATCGGAGAGCTGCATCTTTTGTCACATTTGGACCTTTCTAGCAATAAATTAAGTGGTCTTCTTCCTCCAAGTCTTGGACAACTCATCCAACTAGATACCCTGGATATTAGTTTCAATTCATTAGAGGGTGTTCTCTCGTCTGCTTTCTTTGCCAATTTAACAAGACTAACCTCTCTAAGTGGATCTGGAAACAGAATTAGGATGGAAGTTGGCTCTGATTGGATTCCACCTTTTCACCTGGATGTTGCCCGCTTATCAATGTCATCATGGTACTTGGGCCCAAAGTTTCCGAAATGGCTCTCATCACTAGAAAGTCTTTTTGAATTGGACATATCTTTAGCAGGAATTGATGATATTGTTCCTAGTTGGTTTTGGAATATGACCTCTCAAATCACCACGCTAAATATGTCTCACAATCATCTCCGTGGCCAGATTCTGAACTCTAGCTATCACATACTTGACCTTTCTAATAATTCATTTTCTGGGTCTATGTCAAGTCTTCTTTGTGATCAGGACTATATTGAAGCGTGCAATCTACAAATTCTACATTTGGGAGACAACAAACTTTCTGGAGAAATTCCAGATTGCTGGTCTAACTGGTCATCAATAATCATAATCAAGCTCCACAACAACAATCTGACCGGTAATCTCCCGAAGTCACTAGGATCTTTACCTATGCTCCAGTTCTTGCACTTACGGAATAATTCGTTGTCCGGAATTTTGCCTTCACTACAAAATTGTGTATTTCTCCAAGTTGTTGACATTGCAGAAAACAAATTGGGCGGAAGAGTACCAAAATGGATTGGTCAAACACTATCTGGTATCAGAATTCTCAATCTCCGGTCGAATAATTTCAGAGGCTATATTCCAAATGAGTTTTGTGCTCTCTCATCACTCGTGGTTTTGGACCTCGCTCATAACAACTTATCAGGAGGAATTCCGGATTGTTTGGCTAATCTTAGTGCTATGGCTAAACCTTCTGTGTCTTATTTCTCATATATATTTTTTCCAGGCGGTGGTCATATTGCCACAGAGTCCTATGACGAGAGTGAAATATTGGTGATAAAAGAATTGGTGCTTGAATACACCAATAATTTACGGTTCATGACTCTTATTGATCTCTCAAATAACAGCTTATCAGGACCAATTCCGGAGGAGATCACCAATTTGGTTGCTCTTATGTCATTGAATTTGTCTGGAAATTCTTTAACAGAGAAGATTCCGAACAATATGGGCAACATGTCATTATTAGAGTCCTTGGATCTCTCCTTGAACAAACTCTCGGGGGAGATCCCTCAAAGCATTGCAGACATGACATTTTTGAGTTTCTTGAACCTGTCTTTCAATGATCTTACCGGAAGGATTCCGACCAGCACTCAGCTCCAGAGCTTCAATGCTTCAAGTTATATTGGAAACAGGTTATGTGGGCCTCCGGTGTCGACGAATTGCGGTCCGAAGAGGCTAGATCCGAAGGAGCAACACGGAGACAGCCATCATCATGGTGTTGAACACGAAGAGTTCTATGTTAGCATGTCAGTGGGCTACGTTGTTGGTCTTGGAGCTGTGATTGCCCCTTTGCTGTACAGTACTTCTTGGAGAGACTACTTCTTCCGGTGGCTACAAAACAAGTGGGATAAATTGTGGGTGTGGACGCTACTTTTCTTCCGCACCTGATTTGCATGGATACTATGGTAAGTCTCCTTCTCTGGTATATTTTTATTTTAAATGTGTTATATTTGCCTCTTCATTTTTGACCAATTTGGATATTAATTTGCGATTGTCAAGTTAAAACTAGTTTTATCGGCGGAAATTTCTATAATCTATGGAATATGTAGCTGATGATTTGAGTAAGAATTATATCTGGTGTTCAAATGATAGCTAAATAGAATGCAAAAGATATAATTCATATAATTCTCTTACCTTTAATAAACTATTCACAAAAGATATCATTGTATGTGATTGTACTTCTGGCTAGTGCTATATCTATATAATACAAGAAGGATGGTTTGGGTATATTAATTCTTGTGTCTATCTGGCTTGATCCAATCGTCGAAATGTTTGCGCCTCTTTATGTTTTTTATACAATTAAAAACCGATATTTTCAAAAATTGTCACCTCCAGCGCTATTTTTTTCTTTCTAATTTCAAATAAGGAAATAAGACAAAATAATAGTAGTGCAATTTGAAATTTGTCAAAGCTAACTACCTTGTCAGTTACGAAAATGTATTCTTACTTCCTACCAACAAAAATGTATTCTTACACATCCACAATAATATTTAAAATTTGATGCAGGGAAATCATTTACGGATGCTGAAAAATGAGAGCCTGCTATCGTTGAGAAAGAAGCTTTGTTATACTTACCAAAAAAATTCACCACATCATCGTTTTCTCCACCTCCAAACATGCGCCTTCTCTCTCTCCTTCTGTCTCTTTTCTTACAGGCAGACAAATTTTGTCCGCTTTCTTTTGTCTCGTCTCCTGTACGTCCTCGACCGAAACGACGTCGTCTTCGCATACTCTCTCTCGGCGAAACCTTCGATCTCTCTTCTCGTTTCCTTCTCCTTGGAACTTCCAATGTCGGTCGTCCCTAACTTTGTCGCCGGCGGCGAAATAGCCTTCCCGGTCTTAAACAACTACGGAGGCGACAGCAATTGGAAGGCCACATCCTCCGTTTCAATGCCTCCCGAGGTTTCCATTGAAGCTCTTCTCTCTCATTTTCTCGCAATTTGTTTACTATTTTAGGATTTATGTCCTGATGTGTACCTTTTGTTCTAATTCACAGCGCGTGAGGGTGCATCGGTTAGCGCTGAGTAGCGGATCGAGCAGGACGATTAGGAGAGGTGTGTTGAGATATGGAGTCTAACGATACTCCGGAAGGTAGATTTGTCGA
>SOPF01027205.1:0-137342 GCA_012979155.1 Hypericum perforatum | reverse complement strand
TGTTGGATTTTAAATGCATAATTTACACAAAATTATACATTATGTAAAACTCAATTAATTGCAAATAAAAGCAATAAAATTGAGAGTACCTCTTGAAGCGTGCTTTTGCAAATCCCCGGATCGTTGTTGGCGAGGTGTAGGTCGAATCCCGATCACAATTTCTTGGATCGAAGGACTAATTCTCACGAATGTCCTTTTATGTATATCTTACGGAAATTTAGTACTAAACCTTGATTTCCGTTTTTTTGAGTGTATTTCTTGGTAATTGGATGTCTCAAAATGTTCACAAGAGTTGCCTTTTATAGGGAAAAAATCCCAAAAACTTCCAAAACAACTTTACCTAATTTCCAACAAAATAATTCTTTTTACTAATTTAATCCAACTTTACTTTTTACTTTATTTTGTATTTAGTGAAGGTGTAAAGTTAATTTGATAAAGTAAAGTTGGATTTTTATGGAGGTGGAAAGTAAAATTGGATTTTTATGGAAGTGGAAAGTAAAGTTGAATTATTGGTACTATTTGGTAAATAGACCATTGGGCTGGGTTTTAGATTTTGGGCCAAGTGGCCCAAAACTCATTTGGGCCTAACAAAATCAAATTGAGGGACGCTTCATGTATATGGGATTTCGTCAGCAAATGTTTTTTTTTTGTTGTCGATAACATATTTTTCGGTACCGCCTTTAGTTTTTTTAAAGTTACTTAATAAATTTCAAAAAAATCTGTTAGAAGTTAGAACAAGCGGACGACATCGAGTACTTGCAAATACGAGTCATATCGAGCTCGGGGGCGAAGTTGAAATTTCAAAGAATTTTTTTCATTGGATAAGCTTGAAGTTGATGAAGATGTATACCATTGTATAATTTAATTCAAGTGATATAAAAGTTAATTTTTTTCAAAATTTGTTAAAACTTTAGAAATATAAAAATACTATCAATATTGATATAAAAAATACTTTTAATGTCGCATTTTTTAAAATAGGGCCATAATATTCCGACTTGAGACAAGAGTTAAAAACCATTAAAGTAGCCCACAACTTTTCCTACCCACCTGTTTTTTTCCTTGTCATTAAAAGGGCACACAACTTACAAATTACGCTATGACTTTGAAACATTAAAAGGGCACACACCTGTTTTTTTCCTTTTAATTATGAACCAAAACCTCACGCAAAAATTGAAACATTATACAAAATTTTCGTTGATAAAATGATAATGGATTCTATCTCTTTTTTAAGGAGTTAGCAATTCAAACTTTACTTCTAAAAAAAAGGAAAAATCTGGTTTGATTTGAGAACAAAATTCAAAACTGTCTAAACCTCCAAAAATTTAATCCAAATTGACTAAACCTATATGCAACCAAAAAAATTCGAAACATTACATTGGTTGTATGTCTCAAATATATAAATAGTAGAAAGGAGATAGCTCACTTCCTGCACAACTCTCTATTCAAGATTCTAGTCTTATTACAATGAGTAATTCAGCGTTCTATTTCAATATCATCATTCTCACTATTGTGGTGTTGGGTGCTGTGATTCATTCTGTTGGCACTGTAGAAGCTGTCCCCCATTGCCACCAAAATGAAAGGCAAGCTCTCCTAAGTTTCAAGCATGATCTCACAGATCCTGCGGGAAGGCTCTCGTCTTGGGTGCCTGGCGGAAGTTGCTGTAATTGGCACGGAGTAGTCTGCGACAACTTGACGGGTCATGTTCTGGAACTTCAACTCCGGGGTCATCGGTCATCGGATGGAGGCGAGGTATCACGGTTCAGAGGTAGGATCGATAAATCTCTACTTGATTTGAAGCACCTACGTTACTTGGACTTGAGTAGCAATGATTTCGAAGGCATCCAAGTCCCATCGTTCATTGGGTCGATTCAGAGCTTAACGTATCTGAATCTCTCTAATGCTTGGTTAGTAGGGGAGATTCCTCCTCATCTTGGTAACTTATCCAACTTACTTTATCTTGATATTGGTTATTCGGTCGATCTTCATACGAAGAGTCTTCGGTGGCTTTCTGGTCTTTCCATGCTCAGGTACCTTGATTTGAGTAATGTGGGATGTCCAAACAGTTATGACGCCTTTCACGGCATAGATACATTGCCTCATCTCGAAGAACTTCATCTTCAAGTTTTTCTCAATTCCAGCCATGTCCAGTTTCCATTTGCAAACTCCTCCAATATTGTCATACTTGATCTCTCTTTCAATAGTTTTGACTCCTTGCCTGGTGGTTTAGAAAACTTAACATCTCTGAAGTATCTTGACTTATCGTATTGCTGGATAAATTCATCTTTGCCCAGCTGGTTGTACAAGTTTAGCCAGCTCGAGAAACTTATGCTCGGCTTCAATTCTATTCAAGGCACCATATCAGATGATATTGGAAATTTGACATTACTTAACCACCTTGATATGTCACACAATTTTCTTGAAGGTAAAATACCTACATCATTGGGACAACTCAACAACTTGGAATATTTTGATTTGTCCAATAATAACATTTCTGGTCAAATTCCCGATTCAATAGGGTCGTTGATTTCCTTGAAAAAATTGATGCTTTCTTTGAATCAATTGAATGGGACTCTTCCTCCAACTCTTGGACAACTGCATCGTTTGGAACACATAGATTTAAGTTATAATTCAATTCCTGGTCCAATTCACGATTCCTTCCAGTTACTGAATTCCTTGATTTCATTAGATTTCAGTAAGAATTCAATCTCTGGTCCAATCCCTCGTTCTTTCAGATCACTCACATCTTTGGAATGGTTGGATCTTTCTAGCAATCAGTTGAGTGGTACTCTTCCTGGTCAAACCTTTGTGCACTTGCATCATTTGAAAAGGTTAGATTTCAGTGATAATTCAATCTCTGGTCCAATACCTGATTCTTTTGGATCGAAGTTCTTGGAACATCTGGACCTTTCTGCCAATGAGTTGAATGGAACTCTTCCCCAATCTATCTGGGAGCTAAATGGTTTGTCTTTCTTGAACCTGGGATACAACTCAATCTATGGGGCAATTCCAGATTCTATGGGATCTCTTGCTTCCTTGTCATATTTAAACCTTTCCAGTAATAAATTAAGTGGTTCTCTTCCTCCAAGCCTTGGACAGCTCATCCGACTTGAGACATTGGATGTTAGTTTCAATTCATTAGAGGGTCTTCTCTCATCTGTTTTCTTTGCGAATCTAAAAGGATTGGTGTATCTAACTGGAACTGGAAACAGAATCAGGATGGAAGTTGATCCTGATTGGATTCCACCTTTTCAGCTGTCAAGTGCCTACTTATCATCATGGTACTTTGGCAAAAGTTTTCCGAAATGGCTCTCATCACAAGAAACACTTTCGGAATTGGACATATCTTGCACAGGGATTAATGATTTTGTTCCTGGTTGGTTTTGGAATATGACCACTAAACTCGAATATCTGAATATGTCTCACAATCATCTCCGTGGTGAGATACTAAGTGTTAGTATGAATACACTTGATCTTTCGAATAATTTATTTTCTGGATCTATTTCAAGGCTTCTTTGTGACGCGGATAAAGGATTTTCATGGTACTTGCAATTTCTACACCTGGGAGACAATAAACTTTCTGGAGAAATTCCAGATTGCTGGAGTAGCTGGTGGTACATGGTCTCAGTTAAGCTCCAAAATAACAATCTTACCGGCGGCATCCCGAAGTCACTAGGATATTTGGGGCTCCAATACTTGCACTTGCGCAACAATTCATTGTCCGGAGTATTGCCTTCATCACTACAAAATAGCACAGCGCTTCAAGTTCTTGACATTGCAGAAAATAAATTAGGTGGAAGACTACCAAAATGGATCGGTCAAAGACTATCTGGTATCAGAATTCTCAACCTCCGGTCGAATAATTTCAGAGGCTATATTCCAAATGAGTTTTGTGCTCTTTCATTACTCGTTGTTCTGGACCTCGCTCATAACAACTTATCAGGAAGAATTCCGAATTGTTTGGCTAATCTCTCTGCCATGGCTAAACCGTCGATGTTTGATTTCTCATATACACACAGTGAACGCTCTTATGAGGCGATCTCACCCTTCGAAGAGAGTGAAGTATTGGTTATAAAAGCATTGGTGCTTGAGTACACCAAGAACCTAAGGTTCATGACTCTTATTGATCTCTCAAACAACAGTTTGTCAGGACCAATTCCGGAGGGGATCACCAATCTGATGGCACTCATGTCATTGAATTTATCTGGAAATTCTTTGACCGAGAAGATTCCGGACAGTATGGGCAGCATGTCAGCACTAGAGGCTTTGGATCTCTCCCTCAATAGGCTCTCCGGCGGGATCCCTCAAAGCATGACAGATATGACATTCTTAAGTTTCTTGAACCTATCTTTCAACGATCTTACCGGAAGGATTCCGACCAGCACTCAGCTTCAGAGCTTCAACGCTTCCAGTTATATTGGAAACAAATTATGTGGACCTCCGGTGTCGACAAATTGCGGTTCTGAGGGGTCAGATCCGAAGGAGAAACTGGGAGACAATAAACATCATGGTCTTGAATATGACGATTTCTTTGTTAGCATGTCCGTGGGGTTCGTTGTTGGTCTTGGAGCTGTGATTGCGCCCTTGTTGTATAGTACTTGGTGGAGACTATACTTTTTCCATTGGCTACAGAACATGTGGGATAGATTGTGGGTGTGGACGGTACTTCTCTTTCGTACCTGATTTGCATGGATACATGGCGTACCTAAATCTCCTTCTCTGGTATGTTTTCCTTTTAATTATGTTATATTTGCCTCTGCGTTGTAGACCATTTTGAATATTAATTTAAAATTGTCAAGCTAAACTAGTTTTGTCGGTAGAACTATATATAATATGTAGCATATGTAAGCCGATAATTGGGTAAGAGTTATGTTTCGTGTTCTAATGATAGTAAATGATAACAAACTTAATCATTTTACATATTTTTGTATTCAATTCCTAGCAATAGAAAATAAAATATATCAGTAAAAAATACTGTATTTCCAAAAAAAAGATTTTTGATTGAACAATAAAAATAGCTATAATCTATAGCATTTGTAGCCTATGATTTAGGTAAGGGTTACGCCCTCTGTTCTAATGATAGTTAAATATTTTACAGATTTTTGTATTCAGTTCATACCAATAGAGTACAAAAGATATAATTCATATAATCCTCTTACCTTTGATGAATTATTCACAAAATATATCCTTGTATATGATTGTACTTATGGTTAGTGCTATACGTATATCATACAACAATGACAATTTGGGTATATTAATTCTTGTGCCTCTTAATTTTTTGAGACTATTGAAAACTGATATTGTAAAAAAAAGCCACCTCTGGCGATATTTTTTTATAATTGGAAATAAGGAAATAAGACAAAGTTATAGTATTGCCATTTGAAGTTTAAGTCAAATCTGATTACTCATCAGCTAAAAAAAATGTATTCTTACACATCCTCAATAATATTTACAATTTTTGATGCAGGAAAATTATTTACGGGTGCTGAAATATGAGAGCGTGCTATTGTTGACCAAAAAGAGCTTTGTTATTGGCTTACCATTGTCGTTCTATTCTGTTTCTCAACCTTAATTTCCACCGTCATTCCCAATTTACTTCTGAATCACATCCTTGATTATTGTTGCTGTGGACCTGTTCGTGATAACTGTGATAATTTAGAATTTGCAAACTTGTTCGTTGTTGTTTCGATTTGGAACTTGGATGAAAAGTTGTTTACAGCCTATTTTGCATCATTTTAAGTTATTTTGCTGGTTTATGTACAACCTAATTTATAGCTTTCATTTGGAACTTGTTGCTTCTAATTTGGTAGTTTTATTCATTGCATATTTTGTAGCTAAGATTTCGGACCTATTAGTTTTGTTTATTTCATGTTTTGCAGAGTTGTTATTTTCTCTGTTATTATCTTAATTGTTGGAAAAATTTTCTTCTATGTTCTTTGGTTGATAAATCCAAATAAGGAACATATCTAGTTGGACACTGCCAACATTCAACCACAATTTTACAGATTTGTGAATCAAGATCTAAAACATTGTTTAGGATAAGAACTAAGTAGCAATATATATACACACACACACACACACATTACAAATTTAAAACTTACCTGGTCATATTTATGTTGCAAAATATTTATTTTTTACTTAACAATTTTATCATACTTTTTTTTGAAGATATTTTATCATACTTTTAATAATACGCACTTATCATTAGATTAACTATTTTATGGTCCTGTATACGATCTGAATGCGAACTTATGATATTACACCAAGTCAAAAACCCAATTTTTTTTAAAAACCAATAAAAGCAAGAATACCACGTCATCGTTTTCTCCGCCTCCAAACACGCGCCTTCTCTCTCTCTCTCTCTTCTTACAGGCAGACAAATTTTGTCGGCTTCCTTATCTCGTCTCCGGTGCGTCCTCGGCCGAACGACGTCGTTCGTATAGTCTCTCTCTCTCTCTCTCTCTCTCGGCGAAAGCTTCACTCCCTTTTCTCGTTTCCTTCTCCTTGGAATCTCGAATGTCGGTCGTCCCTAACTTCGTCGGCGGCGGCGAAATAGCCTCCCCGATGTTGAACAACTTCGGAGGGGACAGCAATTGGAAGGCCTCTTACTCCGTTTCGATTCCTCCCGAGGTTTACATTGAGCTCTCTCCTCTCATTTCCTTACAATTTGTTTACTGAAAAGAAAAGAGCTTTACAGCTTGGAGAAAGGATGAAAAATTACTCCAAGAACATGGGAATTTTCTGATATTCCATTGAATGAATAATTAACTTTACAACTGTACCATTTATACACAAAAAGGAATCTAATAATATCTACACTAAAGATACGTTTTGAATAAGGCCAAAAGGGAATAAAAGGATCCAATGATTAGTTGGCGACGTGGCAGAGATCCTTCTTGGATCATGTGCCATCTGTTATCATCTTATGATTGCTGACGATGTTGACATGATGTCGACATTTATTCCTCGGAGTCAGCATATTCCTCTCTAGCTTCAGGTTTGATGACAACCTTCGTGGGCCAGCTGGAACTTTTCTAATGTACTGGGCCCAAAAGTTATTTACAAACTTAATTGGTGCGGGCCCATTTTGATTCAAAATGCTTCTTCCCTCTTTTATTTCCAGCTGGTGCAAAATACGTTCTTCTTCTTTTTCAACTTCAGGGAGTTCCTCAAGCTCAAAGGGTCGTAATAGTCCCCCGCAAGCTGGACTGGAGATGCTGATCAGTCCAAGCTTGAAGACGAAATCATAGAATAAGATCGAAGCAAGAGGCTTAGTTAAAATATCTGCAATCTGAAGTTGAGCCGGGACATAGAACAACTTCACCAAGCAGCGTGTGATTTTCTCTCGAACTAAGTGGCAATCAATTTCGATGTGCTTGGTGCGCTCATGATAGACTGGATTCTCTGCTATGTGTATGGCCGACTTGTTGTCACAGAAAATGGAAGCCGGGAGTTGATGATCAATCTTCAAATCATCCAACACGTATGTGAGCCATTGGATCTCACAGCTTAAAGAAGCAATAGCTCTATACTCAGCCTCGGAAGAGCTACGTGACACAGTTGGTTGTTTCTTCGATTTCCAGCAAATCAGTGAACTACCGAGAAAGACACAATAACCTGTTGTTGATCTCCTCGTGTCACTACAACGACCCCAACTCGCATCACAAAAACCTGACAACTTGACCTTTGAAGAAGCTGAGAAGAACAGGCCAAGTCCCAGATGTCTTTTGACATATCTCAGCACTCGATGCATTGCTTTGTTGTGCTCAACCAATGGTTTAGACAGAAATTGGCTTAACTGATGAACTGCATAACACAAATCGGGCCTTGTATGAGTTAAATATAGTAGTTTTCCAATCAATTGCCTGTAGCTTGTAGGATCTGCAAGTGCGGGGGACTTTGATTCCTCACTAAACTCAAGATTATGAGTCATTGGAGTACGCATGACCTTGCAATCTGCAAAACCAGCTTCTGTTAACAAGTCAACCGCGTATTGCCTTTGACATAAATGGATGCCCTTCTTGCTACGAGCAACTTCAATTCCGAGGAAAAACTTCAGCTCACCTAAATCTTTGATCTTGAGTTGATCATGTAGAAAGGTCTTAATCTCTTGTATGTCAGTCATACTATTGCTTGCCAAGATAATATCATCAACGTATACTAACAAACAAGTGATAGAGGATCCTCTTCGTAGCAAGAACATAGAATGATCTGATTTGGCTTGAGCAAAACCAAATTGGATCAATAAAGATGTAAGCTTCTCAAACCATTGTCGACTAGCTTGTTTTAATCCGTATAACGATTTATTTAACTTGCAGACTTGATTATCAGTAGAAAACAAACCCGGTGGAAGATCCATATAGACTTCTTCATGTAATTCACCGTGCAAGAAAGCATTATTAACATCCAGCTACTCCAAAAACCAGTTCTGACTCGCTGCAACTGCAAGAACTAATCGAATAGAAGTCAGTTTTACGACTGGAGAGAAAGTTTCAAGATAGTCCACACCAAGAGCCTGCGTATATCCTTTGGCAACAAGACGCGCCTTAAAGCGCTCTATAGTCCCATTTGAGTGGCGTTTAATTTTGTACACCCATCTGCAGCCGATTGGCTTCTTACCAATTGGTAGATCAACTACTTCCCATGTTCCATTTTGGTAGAGAGCATCGAGTTCACTTTTCATTGCTTCTCTCCAACATCTCATTTTATTTTCCTCCTTAAAACTAATTGGTTCTCTCATTTCATCGAGTGCCACTGTAAAAACCTTGTGAGAGAGACCTAGATGATCATTCGTCAGGAATGCAGATATTGGATAAAGAGAATTCTCACCAGGTGATTTAACCCGTTGCGGCGAAGGAGATTGGAATTGCTGAGAGATTGCAGCTGTTTGATCATAATCACGAAGATATAGAGGAGGTCGTGTTGTTCTGGTGGATTTTCGAATGTGTGGCTCATCAAAACGAAGTTGGGCTTCTTCGCTAGGCATCTGTCCAGGTGATGGAACAGGAATGGGCTGCGTTATGGTAATGGACTCATCAAAATGAGGTTGGGCTTCCTCGCTAGGCATCCGATCAAAGAGATGACCAGGAAAGGGTGGCAATGTGGGACTATTTTCATCAAAACAGAGAGGAGTGACTCTGTTAGGCATCTGACCGTGTTGTTGGTCAGGATTTGGTGAAGTTTCATGAGCGGGTTATAAGGTAGGTAATGTTGTTTGGAATGGAAAAATGTTTTCATAAAACACAACGTCCCTAGAGATAAAAATACAATGCAAGTCTAAATCATATATCTTATACCCCTTAACTCCTGCTGCATATCCTAAAAAGACTCCTCTTCTAGCTCTCGATGCAAACTTGTTAAGTCTAGGTAATCTAGCAGCGTAGCATAAACAACCAAACACCTTTAAAGATGACAAAGGAGGAGCCCTTTGATAAAGAACTTCGTATGGAGTTTTGTCCAACAGTTTTGCAGATGGGGTAAGATTAATGAGATGTACTGCGTGTAAGACACAAAAGCTCCAAAAATTTATTGGAAGAAAAGCTTGGAATCTTATTGCACGAGCCACATTCAATATATGCTGATGCTTTCTCTCAACCCTGCCATTCTGCTGGGGAGTGTAAGCACAGGAAATTTCGTGTATGATCCCTTTTGAAGCAAAGAAAGAACGTAACAAGAATTCTGTTCCTTGATCTGATCGAATTATTTTAATCTTGGTCTTGAACTGTGTTTCAACCATGTGAGAAAAGGTTTCCAAACTGGTTTTAACTTCAGTTTTGTTTCGTAAGAGATAGATCCAAGTAGCACGCGAATGATCATCTACGATGGTTAAAAAATAATTGAACCCATCGAATGAAGAAGTGGAGTAAGGACCCCAAAGATCAACATGAATTAAGTCAAAACATTCTTTTGCTGAACTTGAGCTTAATTGAAAGGGCAATCTTTTAAACTTGGCATGATGACAACTATCACAAGGACGTCTTAAAACATGCGATATTGCAGGACAAATGCGTTTCAAAACATGTAACTTAGAACTAGGAATATGACCTAATCGACAATGCCATACATCAATGTCATGCTCGATGTAACTGGTTGCTTTGGTGGTGGCTGTGATGTTGGTTGATTGTTGCCTGGTTCGTAAGATATAGAGGCCATCTTGTCTTTCAGCAATTCCAATCTTCCTCTGTGTAACAAGGTCCTGGATTTCACAACAAAGAGAAGTGAAGACAAGTGAGACTGGCAGATCATTCGCAAGCTGACTTATTGAGATCAGATTAAAAGCAAAGTCAGGTACGAGAAGAACATTAAACAAGGTTAATGTCTGCGAGACTTGCACAGTCCCAACATGAGTTGCAGCCACTTTTGTACCATTAGGCAGAGTGATATAGACATTATTTACTCTCCTGTGAGTCGAGAACCATCCCTGATCACAACAAACATGAGTGGATGCTCCAGAATCGAGGATCCAGGTATTAGAATTCAGATTTAGGAGATGCACACTCTGCAGATTACAAATAGAATGGATACCTGCAGATGGGTTCTTGAGCTCAGATGAAGCTATATTGGGCCCTGAACTGGAGGATCCAGTTACTATGGGAACACTCTTTTGTTCAGCAAAACCTTGTGCAAAGGTGCTTTTCATCAGATTCACTAGGCCATTAACTTGCTCAGCAGTAAAACCATATTGACCTCCAGTTTGAGTCTCCTGTCCTCCGATTGCTGCAACTTGGTGTGTCTTCCCTTTAAACTTATAACCTGGTGGAAAACCATGTAATCGAAAGCACTTGTTGACAGTATGTCCCTCCTTGTTACAATGAGTGCAGATTGGTCGTTTGGATCCAAAACGTTTGTTTCCAAAACCAGCAGCTAAAATGGTAGTGTCCTCAACAACCTTCAGCACAGGTACATCAAGAGTTTGCCTTTCGTGTTGAGAGACCAAGTACATGACACGACTCATAGTAGGCAAGGGATCTAGCATTAGGATCTGAGTTCTAACATGCTCAAAGTTCTCATTTAGACCTATAAGAAATCCCATTATATAGTCCTGATCTAGCTGCTCTGCAGTAAGTAAAGTTGCAGCACAAGTATCTTCTGCATCAGGGACACACTTACAACTAGGAACAGGCCTAAACTGATGAAGTTGGTCCCAAAGTGACTTGTATTTTGAAAAATACTCATTAACACTAAGGATACCTTGACAAAAGTTGGAGATCTGCTTCTTTAATCCAGCGATCTTCACGAAGTCTCCCTTGCCAAAACGATCCTGGAGGTGATCCCACATCTCAGCTGCACTATCGAACCACAGCAAACTTTCTCCGAGTCCAGGCTCAATCGACCTTATCAACCAGCGGATAACAAGAGTGTTGCACCTCTTCCAGGAAGAGAATAGGGGATCTGTCCGTGTAGGCATTGAAACAGATCGATCAACGAAGACCAGTTTGTTCTTCGATTCCAATGACTGGGTCATAGCTCTAACCCATGAATGGTAATTCCTCTCATTCAACAAGGGAGTGACTAAAATCTCAGCAGGACTTTCTCCCGGGTGAACGAAGAAAGGATTCGTGAACTCTCCAGCTGGTACACGAAGAGTGTTGTCAGCAGCTAGTGAAGAGGAAACAGGAGAAGGTGAACCCTCATCTGCCATTTTAGTTTTTATCGCGGAAAACAGTAATCAGAGTTTGGTATGCTCTGATACCAAGAAAAGAAAAGAGCTTTACAGCTTGGAGAAAGGATGAAAAATTACTCCAAGAACATGGGAATTTTCTGATATTCCATTGAATGAATAACTAACTTGCTGTACCATTTATACACAAAAAGGAATCTAATAATATCTACACTAAAGATACGTTTTGAATAAGGCCAAAAGGGAATAAAAGGATCCAATGATTAGTTGGCGACGTGGCAGAGATCCTTCTTGGATCATGTGCCATCTGTTATCATCTTATGATTGCTGACGATGTTGACATGATGTCGACATTTATTCCTCGGAGTCAGCATATTCCTCTCTAGCTTCAGGTTTGATGACAACCTTCGTGGGCCAGCTGGAACTTTTCTAATGTACTGGGCCCAAAAGTTATTTACAAACTTAATTGGTGCGGGCCCATTTTGATTCAAAATGCTTCTTCCCTCTTTTATTTCCAGCTGGTGCAAAATACGTTCTTCTTCTTTTTCAACTTCAGGGAGTTCCTCAAGCTCAAAGGGTCGTAATATTTACTTTTTTGGATTTATGTCCTAATTAACTTGTGCCATTGTTATAAATTTACAGCGCGTGAGGCTGCACCGGTTAGCTCTGAGTAGTGGATCCAGCAGGAGGATTAGGCGAGATGGAGGCGCGAGGATGGGTTTAGTCGACGAGCAGCTGACACGTGGCGCCACGGAGGTTTCGGATGGTTCCGGAGTGTTGTTGGTAGGGTGGTTTTCATAATTGATGATGCATATTTCCTGTTTGATGAACTTATAGAGTGTTAGAGAGTTTTAATTCTACTTTTGTGGGGTGTTTCCTCTGTTTGCAGGCTTACGAACTTATTCAAGGCGTCCTTGTAAGTTTTTCCGTACTTTTGGTTTTTTCGTCGAGAATTGTTGTTTCTTTGAGTGCTTTTCTTGATGCGTCCTATTGGAGAGAATCACATATTGCAAGTGGCAAGTGTCTTTGGCTTGTTTTATAAGTGTGGATAATGAGTAGAAAATAATCCATCTCTCTGTATCTGCCTTTGCTGATTCAGATTGGGATGGTTGCAGGGATAGTCTAGTTGGTGAGTGGTGACAATCCAGTAATTTGAAGAAGGAAGAAGCATAATTTGGTCTCTTTATCAAGTGCAGAAGCCTGAGTCCAGATCAACGTCAAAAGCTTCGTTTGAATTGGTCTGGATTAGAAGTCTTTTTACTGAATTAAAGAGCCCCATGTTCAACTTCCCAGGAAGCTTCATTGTGACAAGAAAGATGCAATATCCATTCCAAGTAATCTAGTCTTTCACGAACGTATCAAACACATTGAAATAGACTCTTACTAAATCAGAGATCAAGTTCAAGCCGGAGTTATTGTTGGAGAATCTAGTTGATCTACATGGTAAGCAAGATTGGAAGGATCAACCCTAGAAGACCCAGCTGTATGTGAAGATTCATGGCGGAGGAATCAAGTTCATGCCTGCACTATCTGAGCTGATTTATGCGAGGATATCGGGCACGGTTATTTGATTTCCCTTCCTGTTATGGATCAACCAGCTGGTGATCCGTAATCTTGTACATGTGGACTATCGAACTATGGAAAGAATCAGACGAATACCCGTGAGGATCATAGAATTATTTGGTCATGAATAGGGCTACACAGAATCCTATCAACTGCAGCTGTGCATACCTTATTTGGCTGATTAGTTTCTATCTCTGGTCTAATTGGCTCAATTGGCCTTTGTAATAGAGTCTATATATTGTAATCACTTGCGATTGGAATAAACACAAGTCAATTTTACTCTCAATTAAGTTTTTCACAGTTATGGCTACCCTCTATGTCGAAAATGAAAAACAACCAACATATCTGTTTACAGTCTGTCAGAACTACATTATTTGAACATCTGATTTTCAAGTTTTAAGTAATGCGATATCTACTCACCAATTGAGGAGGAGCGTTGAAGGAAGTGCTATAATTATCAATGCATCACTTACCTTTAGGATTTTCTGCACTTCATTCTTAAGATTCATGTGCTGCAGAATTCTGCAGCACCTGCTGCTGAACTTCTGATTACTACGAGGAGCCTCATGATCTTGCGCATCATCTGCTTCCAATGATTAGCAACGTCCATCGTAATAATTATCCATGAGACAATCACTTAAAACTTCTCTTTACCTGTAATTAAATTTCCTCCTTGATTATGCAGCTGACGGCTAGTTGTTGTATTTTTGTTCCAGCTGTCTAGACTCTCTTTTGCTTAACACTTGTATATTTACACACAAAACGTAATCACTGATCGATGAAGTAATACTTTCTTGGTAGTAATATAGTAACCCATTAGTTACTCGATAAATCAATATCATATGAAAGGATAACTTCTTTAAACTAATAAAAAAAAATTGGTTCAAAACTGGGATTAGTGTAAAAAAATAATAACTTTTCATCTTAATAATTTTTATCCCAATTTTTGTAGAAAGTACTATTTTTTAATAAATAGATATATTTTTTATTACATATTTTAAAAATTCAAAAAATATTTTAATGCACAATTTTTTCTTAAATTTCCATGTTTGATAAATTTTAACATTCGAATCAAACAATGTAACATTTGAATGACGATGTAAGTCAAAATTCGTGTAATTTGAATATAAAAATAACTTTTATTATTTACATGTTTTTTATTCAAAATTTTAATTTTAATATTTTCAAAAGAAAATACAAATGTCTTATCCGACAAAAATTATTATTATCATCCAAGTCCAACCCGCATGTTACTTTCGTTGGACTTGAAAGTTGAGACATTGGTGCTCATCGAAGACTCCCTGCACATTAGCGTTGGTCAACATCTACAATTTGGAAAAGAAAATATATTGGTCAACATCCAAGTATTAGTGCATGAGCTATCAAAGCCAATATCTTTTTTATTGGTATATTAGCTATCTACCTTTTGGAAAAGAAAATATATTCACCCATTCATCCCCCATTCGATTTCGCAACTAATGCTTTATAAAATATATTGGTCAACATCAAAGAAAATATACTGGTAAAATCAAAGCCAACTTCATTAGCATAGAAATCAACGGATAAACAACATGTCGACCTGTTTGCACTATCATTTTATATAAATTCACCAGTCTCTCTAAATTTGCAAATTTAGCATCTGAACGCACATCTGCAATGTAATTGTCAAGCTGACTATAAGTACTCTTAACTATACTAGAGAAAACTCATTGGGATAAAATTAAGCAAACCAAGTCAATTTTGTCTTATCGAAAGGTGCAAACATATTTCTAGGACTTAGAGATGCCATAGATAGAAGCAATTCAGTATTGATCTCTGTAAACCGATTGTTGAGCTTTTGGAGTTGTCTGTCAATTATTTGATAAAACAGTTCAACTTGAAAATGGTGCAAATTAGTAACTTGTTGAAAATTGCGTCTTGATCTTTCTTGTGCTAGAAGATGTCACTCATTTGTGGAATATGAATATCATGTTTCTCGCAAAATAAGTGAACCTCTTTAGTGATGAATCCCAATCTTCATTTCTCATCAATTGTAGTATTTCTTTTGATACATTGACTTGAATCATGGCACTAATTAGATCTTGGTCACTTTGTTGTAAAGTCAAAGATAACTCATTTGTGACTCCTAATACATTCTTCATCAAATACAAGTTGAAAACAAATTCAAAGCAATGCACCAATTCAAATAATGCAAATGTCTTGCCTCTTTCGTCAAAGTTTGTGCCATCTTCTTCAATGATTTCAAACACTTGAAAGACTAATTTAAACATGGTAATCAATTTAACTACAGTACCAAAATGCGATCCCCAACGAGTATCACAAGTCCTTTTGAGAGACATTTCTTGAAGATTAACTTGCAATAATTCAAAATCAGTAATTAATTGGAAGATCGGTACAAGGGATCAATTTAATTATGAATAGGAATATCATACATAGTACGTAGTCGATGCACTAAGACTTGATAGCTAATGACTTTAAAAGAAATCGCCGATGGAGCCACAGACAGGGATGGATAGTTAATGCACTAATACTTGATCTTTTAGTTTTTAGGTTTTTTATTTGACGGGGAAAGAAATAAATACCAGATAGTTTTTAATTCTATTTTGGAAATCATTTAGTTTTTTTTAGTAAAATATATAGGGTGTAATTGGTGAGTTAAATAGTTTTCTTTAGATATTTATGGGCCAATAAAAATATCTTAAATTTTTTGTTAAATTTTGTAATTTTTTAAATTATGGGAGCAAACTAGTTAATATCAAAAAGGCAAAACTTTTTTTTTCTTAAATATTAGTTATAATTATTTTTTTGGTGGGGGCAATTACCCCCACAGTCTTACATATATCTCCCGTCCATGGCTATTAGAGACTTTATGTCTTAATCTTTCACATCCAAACGAACAGACAAAATCCAAAGACTCAAGTCTTCTTCTTTTTTTAATACATTTTATAGTTTCTATCTTCTTCTTTTTTTGGGTAATATAGCTTCTAAGTTCTATCTATTATTAGTAAGCTTGTAGTATTGTGCTTTGTAGACTTGTAGGAAACAAGTTACTTTTTTAAAACTGTTCCAATTTTTTATTTTTTTTTACAAATTTGAATCTACCTCAAAATTCTATAAATAACCAATTCTATTTTCAAAATTGGCACATTTCATTACAATCTCAACTCTTTTACTCACTCTATTGTTAATTTGATAATTTCATAAAATTTATTATAAATTATATCATCAATTAGGATAAATAAGGGTAAGAAAAAAATTAGAACACCAATATTTTATTGAATCAAAAATTTCACCAATTTTTTCTTATCCTATGTCGAAGATATGATGAACGTTCACAATACAACTTCAATTTATTTATTTTTACAAAACAATTTGAATAGCAATTTCTTATTTTTAAATATTATAAAAGTTTTAAATTTTCCAAAAATTCAATTTTTTTATACTTTTTATAGAACATAATGAAAATTTCAAAATGTTCAATTTTTTTAGGTTTTAGTATTTTTTATTGAATATTAAAATTAAAGAATTTATTTGAATTTATTTCAAATTCAAAATTTATAATCAGTTCAATTCGTCCTTTAATAAATTGAATATGATTAAATTTTTTGATAAATTTGAATTAATTCAATTTGAATTCTTCGAATTTGATTCTGTGTCTAATTTTAGTTATATCGAGTACGAGATACCTCAAACGCGAGAGCGTGGTTGAATTTTCAATGAATGTTTTTCATTGGATAAGCATGAAGATGGTTGACAAAATAAACCATTAAAGTCGTGGCCGCCCACATCAAGTTGTCTTATTTTCTTCGAGAAAAAATGACATCAAAATTTCCAATATTGCACAAACTCTTGGCTTGGTTCTGATTTTTCGGTTTTATCTATAAAACTATCGGTGTACTCCTACTTACCATTATTTTCGAAATTTCAAAGAAGGTTTTTCATTGGAAAAGCGTGAAGACGATGAGAAAATAAACCATTAAAGTTGTAGCCCACCACAAGTTGTCTTCCTACCTACCATTGAATACAATTGTTTAATAAACCTTATGCTAAAATATAAAAATTACTCTAAATTTTGGTTGGTAAAATGATAACGAATTCTAACTTGAAATCTCATTTTTTGTAAAAAAAAATTGTTTGGTTGGAAAACAAAATTCAAAATCTTCTATCAGAAAAAAAAAATCAAAATCTTCTGAAATTCAGAAAAGTTTAAGTCAGATTGGCGAATTTTACTTTTGGAACATTACATTGGCTATATGTCTCAAATATATAAATATTAGAAAGGAGATAGCCAAGTTCTGCACAACTAACTCTACACACAAAATTCTAGTCTTATTGCAATGAGTAATTCAGCGGTCTATTTCAACATCATGATCATCATCACTATTGTGGTGTTGGGTGCTCTGATGCATTCTGTTGGCTCTGTAGAAGCTGCCCCTCGTTGCGACCAAATTGAAAAACAAGCTCTCCTAAGTTTCAAGCATGATCTCAAAGATCCTACGGGAAGGCTCTCGTCTTGGGTGGCTGGCGAAAGCTGCTGTAATTGGCACGGAGTGGTCTGCGACAACTTGACGGGTCATGTTCTGGAGCTTCGTCTCCGAGGCCATTTCTCACCGGATGATGTTGATCATTATACTGAGAACGAGAATGGATACAAGCTACGACAGCTCGGGGGTAAGATCAATAATTCTTTACTTGATTTGAAGCACCTACGTTACTTGGACTTGAGTCAGAATGATTTTGGAGGCATACAAATCCCATTCTTCATTGGATCGATCCGGAGCTTAACGTATCTCAATCTTTCCGTTGGTGGGTTCGGAGGGGAGATTCCTCCTCATATTGGTAACTTATCCAACTTGCTTTATCTTGGTATTGCTGGGTCATCCTCGTTCACAACCGTTGACTCGTACGGTCTTTATGCCAAGAGTTTTCTGTGGCTTTCTGGTCTTTCCATGCTTAGATACCTTGATTTGAGTTATGTATATTTGCCAGAAACGTCTAGGGCCCTTCAGGGCATAGATGCATTGCCTCATCTCGAAGAACTTTATCTTCCACGTATTGCGAGGATATACGATACTTATCCTATTACTTGGTTTCCATCTGGGAACTCTACCAATCTTGTCATACTTGATCTCTCAAATCATTGGTTTGACTCCTTGCCTGGTGGTTTAGAAAATTTAACATCTCTCATGTATCTTGACTTGTCTGATTGCTTGACAAATTCAATATTTCCGAGCTGGTTGTACAAATTCAACCAGCTAGAGCAACTTATGCTTGGGAGCAATTTTTTTCGCGGTACCATAGCAGAAGATATTGGAAATTTGACATTACTTAACCACCTTGACCTGTCAAGCAATGTCATTGGAGGTACAATACCTAGATCACTGGGACAACTTCAGAACTTGGAACTACTTGATTTGTCCTCTAATACCATTTCTGGTCAAATTCCTGATTCTCTTGGCTCACTGAATTCTTTGGTAGAGTTGATGCTTTATTCCAATCATATAAATGGGACTCTTCCACCATCTCTTGGGCAGCTGTATCGTCTGGAGCACATAGATTTAAATAATAATTCAATATCTGGTCTGATTCCAGATTCTTTGCAGTCATTAAATTCCTTGAGTTCATTGGACTTTTCTAGCAATCATCTGAGTGGAACTATTCCTGATCAAACCTTTGTGCACATGCATCACTTGAAAAGGTTAGATTTCAATAATAATTCAATCTCTGGTCCAATCCCTAATTCTTTTGGATCAATCAAGTCCTTGGAATATTTGGACCTTTCTGTCAATCATTTGAACGGAACTCTTCCTCAAACCATCGGAGAGCTGCATCTTTTGTCACATTTGGACCTTTCTAGCAATAAATTAAGTGGTCTTCTTCCTCCAAGTCTTGGACAACTCATCCAACTAGATACCCTGGATATTAGTTTCAATTCATTAGAGGGTGTTCTCTCGTCTGCTTTCTTTGCCAATTTAACAAGACTAACCTCTCTAAGTGGATCTGGAAACAGAATTAGGATGGAAGTTGGCTCTGATTGGATTCCACCTTTTCACCTGGATGTTGCCCGCTTATCAATGTCATCATGGTACTTGGGCCCAAAGTTTCCGAAATGGCTCTCATCACTAGAAAGTCTTTTTGAATTGGACATATCTTTAGCAGGAATTGATGATATTGTTCCTAGTTGGTTTTGGAATATGACCTCTCAAATCACCACGCTAAATATGTCTCACAATCATCTCCGTGGCCAGATTCTGAACTCTAGCTATCACATACTTGACCTTTCTAATAATTCATTTTCTGGGTCTATGTCAAGTCTTCTTTGTGATCAGGACTATATTGAAGCGTGCAATCTACAAATTCTACATTTGGGAGACAACAAACTTTCTGGAGAAATTCCAGATTGCTGGTCTAACTGGTCATCAATAATCATAATCAAGCTCCACAACAACAATCTGACCGGTAATCTCCCGAAGTCACTAGGATCTTTACCTATGCTCCAGTTCTTGCACTTACGGAATAATTCGTTGTCCGGAATTTTGCCTTCACTACAAAATTGTGTATTTCTCCAAGTTGTTGACATTGCAGAAAACAAATTGGGCGGAAGAGTACCAAAATGGATTGGTCAAACACTATCTGGTATCAGAATTCTCAATCTCCGGTCGAATAATTTCAGAGGCTATATTCCAAATGAGTTTTGTGCTCTCTCATCACTCGTGGTTTTGGACCTCGCTCATAACAACTTATCAGGAGGAATTCCGGATTGTTTGGCTAATCTTAGTGCTATGGCTAAACCTTCTGTGTCTTATTTCTCATATATATTTTTTCCAGGCGGTGGTCATACTGCCACAGAGTCCTATGACGAGAGTGAAATATTGGTGATAAAAGAATTGGTGCTTGAATACACCAATAATTTACGGTTCATGACTCTTATTGATCTCTCAAATAACAGCTTATCAGGACCAATTCCGGAGGAGATCACCAATTTGGTTGCTCTTATGTCATTGAATTTGTCTGGAAATTCTTTAACAGAGAAGATTCCGAACAATATGGGCAACATGTCATTATTAGAGTCCTTGGATCTCTCCTTGAACAAACTCTCGGGGGAGATCCCTCAAAGCATTGCAGATATGACATTTTTGAGTTTCTTGAACCTGTCTTTCAATGATCTCTCCGGAAGGATTCCAACCAGCACTCAGCTCCAGAGCTTCAATGCTTCAAGTTATATTGGAAACAGGTTATGTGGGCCTCCGGTGTCGACGAATTGCGGTCCGAAGAGGCTAGATCCGAAGGAGCAACACGGAGACAACCAACATCATGGTGTTGAACACGAAGAGTTCTATGTTAGCATGTCAGTGGGCTACGTTGTTGGTCTTGGAGCTGTTATTGCGCCTTTGCTGTACAGTACTTCTTGGAGAGACTACTTCTTCCGGTGGCTACAAAACAAGTGGGATAAATTGTGGGTGTGGACGCTACTTTTCTTCCGCACCTGATTTGCATGGATACTATGGTAAGTCTCCTTCTCTGGTATATTTTTATTTTAAATGTGTTATATTTGCCTCTTCATTTTTGACCAATTTGGATCCTAATTTGCGATTGTCAAGTTAAAACTAGTTTTATCGGCTAGATGATTTGGGTAAGAATTATGTCCCGTGTTCTCATGATAGCTACATGATAACAAATACTTAACAAATTTTTGTACTCGATTCATACCAATAGAATATAAAAGATATAACTCATTCTCTTACCTTCAATAAACTATTCACAAAACATATCATTGTGTGTGATTGTACTTCTGGTTAGTGCTATATTTATATAATACAGCAGGGATGGTTTGAGTATATTAATTTTTGTTGTCTATCCGTCTTGATTCAATCTTCGAATTATGTTTGTGCATCTTTATGTTTATTGTACAATTAAAAACTGATATTTAAAAAATGTATTCTTACACATCCACAATAATTTTTAAAATTTGATGCAGGGAAATTATTTACGGATGCTGCTGAGAAATGAGAGCGTGCTATCGTTGAGAAAGAAGCTTTGTTATTGGCTTACTATTGCCGTTCTAGACCATTACTCAACCTTAATTTCCACCGCCATTCCCTTCTTTACTTCCGAATCACATCTTGATTAATTGTTGTTGTGGACATGTTTGTGATAATTTAGAATTTGGAAACTTGTTCATTGTTGTTTATGATTTGGAACTTGGATGAAAAGTGTTTACTGCCTCTTTTGCACCATTTTAAGTTATTATTTGCTGATTTTGTGTACAACTTAATTTAAAGCTGTCATTCGGAACTTATTGCTTCTGTATACGAAATATTTTTACAGCATCGTGATCTGTTATTTGCTAGTTTTATTTATAGCATATATTTGTAGCTATGATTTTGTACGACTAGTTTTGTTTCATTGTATATTTGCAGAGTTGTTATTTTCTGCTATGTTAATGTCTATTTTGTTGGGAAAATTGCTTCAATGTTCTTTAGTTTATAAATCTAAAAAGGAACGTATCTAGTTGGACATTATAGCATTTTGAGATTTTTAAAATTAAAATGCATAGAAATAAAATCATATAAACATATAACATATCAAAATAAATTTGACCATAACAAAGATCATAAAATCTAGGGAAAAGTCACTTTTAGTACCATGTGGTTTGCCAAAAAATTACTTCAATACCTTGTGGTTTAAAACCCATCATTCGAGTCACACCTCACCAATTTTCCATCACTTTGGTCCCAAAATTACGATACTGCCCCTCCCTCAATCAGAATCTAACCAAACTCAACTCACCCCGACCGAATCCACATCCAATTCAACTCAATGGGGCGTAGAAAATAGGATATAACTCAGATTGAGCTAAAATTTTGCAAGAAGCATCTTAAAAATACACCTGATATCAGAAAAATAATTCAGGAATTTCAGAGGTCAAGAAGTATTTTTTTTATTTTCCAATGCTCTAAAAATTTGTAAAATCGTAGAAAATATAAAATGTGTCCAATTGAGTTGAAACTTGTCCAGAGATGCATTTTGGTTGCTAAATTTATTAGAGATTCTTAAGGTTTACTGGGACAAGTTTCAACTCAATTGGTCGCATTTTCTATTTTATACAATTTTAATAATTTTTAGCACATCGAAAAATAAAAAAATACATCCGGGTCTCTAAAATTCCTGAAATTGTTTTTAGAAATCAGGTGTATTTTTAAGATGCTTCTTGCAAAATTTCAGCTCAATCCGAGTTATATCCTATTTTCTACGCCCTATTGGGTTGAATTGGATGTAGATTCGGTCGGGTTTAGTTGGGTTTGGTTAGGTTCTGATTGAGGGAGGGACAGTATCGTTATTTTGGGACCAAAGTGGTAGAAAATTGGTGAGATATGACTCGAATGATAGGTTTTAAACCACAAAGTACTGAAGTAGTTTGTTGACAAACCACACGGTACTAAAAGTGACTTTTCCCTAAAATCTAATAGGGAGAGAGTTCAAACGTGGGTTTTCCATGAGGAAACATAAGATTTAACTATTAAACCAAATTATTTTTTTATTGAGTTGCCACACGTTCCATTTATACATTGATTTATTTTGTGTTTATCACACATACATACATAGAAAAATTTCGTGTTTAGGTCACGAAAAAAATCTTGTATTTAGATGACACGGTAATTTTTTCTGCGTATTAATCATAATACACATAATTTTTTCATATCCGCAAAAAAATATTATTTCAATAACAAATTTTAAAAAAATCATAAATAATAACACCAAAAATAAAATAAAAAATTCACCACATCATCGTTTTCTCCGCCTCCAAACACGCGCCTTCTCTCTCTCTCCTGTCTTTTTTCCTACAGGCAGACAAATTTTGTCGGCTTCCGTTTGTCTCGTCTCCTGTTACGTCCTCGACCGAAACGACGTCGTCTTCGCATACTCTCTCTTGGCGAAACCTTCGATCTCTTTTCTCGTTTCCTTCTCCTTGGAATTTCCAATGTCGGTGGTCCCTAACTTTGTCGCCGGCGGCGAAATAGCCTTCCCGGTCTTAAACAACTTCGGAGGCGACAGCAATTGGAAGGCCTCTTCCTCCGTTTCGATGCACCCCGAGGTTTCCATTGAAGCTCTCCCCTCTCATTTCCTCGCAATTTATTTACTATTTTAGGATTTTTTTGCTAATGTGTATCTTTGTTCTAATTTACAGCGCGTGAGGGTGCATCGGTTAGCGCTGAGTAGTGGATCGAGCAGGACGATTAGGAGAGGTGGCGGCGTGAGGACGGCTTTAGTCGACGAGAAGGTGACACGTGGCGTCACAGAGGTTTCCGATGGTTCCGGAGTGTTGGTAGTGTGGTTTTCAGAATTGATAATGCACATTCCCTGTTTGATGAACTTATGGAGTGGTAGAAAGTTTTAATTTTACTTTTGTGGCGTGTTTCTTCTGTTTGCAGGCTTACGAACTTATACAAGGCGCCCTTGTAAGTTTCCTTCTGTTTCCTAGATGCTGTAGGGATTTCGTAGTTTTCGTTTTATGTCGAGAATTGTTTTCTCTTTGAGTCCTATGATTAATATATCGGCCGCTATGACGCTACTCTCCATAGCGTTTAACAGTGGCGTAACGTAGTGGCTGCTATGATTTCCACTATGTAGCGGCACTACAATGCGCGATGACCTAGATGTATCCTAGGATTGGTATAACAGTTGCTAGTCGTAACAGAGTCTAGTAAAAACGTTCTTAGTTCTGACACATGATATATTGTGCTTCTCCAGATCTTTGTTACATAAACTGAGTAGTGGTTACAAGGACAAAATGGCAAAAACAAAAGAGAGTTGTATGTCAATTTAAATAATCTTATCACAAAGTTATGAAGAGCTACGGTCGATTTGATTTCATCATTCAAAGGGAGCTGAACTGAAATTGCATAATTCCATGCATTCTCGCATTCTTATGATTCGATGTGATGGGTTTTGCAATGGACATTTCCATTAAGTTAAATATGTTATTAATGCAGGTCAAATGGAGCGTTTCTACAGATAAGACGACTCCAGAACCACCGACAGCCGTGCTTCTGCATGGGATTCTTGGCTGCCGGAAGAACTGGGGTATGTATACCGAATCTATTGCACTTCTATGTTTGGTATGATTCATATAGGTCTTCTTCAGTATCTACTCCTTTCAAGAATGATGGATTGGTTATATAGCATTTTCAAACTAAGAAGTGAAGATGTAAATATAACTCAAATCATTCTCTTGGCAAGAACCGAAGACCGATGGTGAAAAGTCTTGAGCTAAAGGATGATTAATGAACAGAAGACACAGTAGAAAATTTTGAAGCAACTGTTATATCATCTGTAGGTTGGAAGCAGTACCTGGATTAGGTGACTTGAAATCAACCATTAAATATTTCTTCGATAGTGTTTCTGGTGATAAAAAAATGACCCACCATTTCTTAATTGTAGCTTTTGATAAACAAGTTAGATGCAAATATTTTAGTTAACTTCAGTGCCTTTTTTTATAGATGAAGTTAACTCTGAGGTCTGTCCGAATTGTTGCAGGAACTTTTGCTCGTAGACTGGCGCATGAATTTCCATCCTGGCAGGTGCTGGCTAATTACCTTTTGATTCAAATTATGAGCAGTTGGACGTGCTTCTTGTTCACCTTCAGTTTTCTTTTAACTTTTATGAGAGGTGAATGAGACATGGGTTGTTCTTATTGAACAAATATATTGTTTGAGAAGCCTTAAATATGCATCAAATATGTTTGGCTGTTTTGTTTCTTCCTGCTTAACTAAGAACTAGATGAGACTGTGTTATGAACGTAGAGATGGGATACAATTTTGTTGACTTTTTGCAACTGATATGGTATCATGTCATTGTTATTTACGATCTCCATACACACTGGTGCAGTTTCTCTTGGTAGATTTGAGGTGCCATGGAGATTCAGCATCAATTAAAAAGAAGAGACCCCATTCTGTTGCCTCAACTGCCTTCGATGTCTTGAAGCTAGTGAGTTTAAACATATCCACTACATCTGGCTGTTTTATCTTTCTAATCTGGTACATATAGGATTCCAATTAATGATCAGGACATCAGTCTAATAGGTTGTTTATCTAATAATTCTTTACACTGATTGAAATCTAGCTTTTTGAAGTGTATCCATGTTTCTTCAGTTTGTAACTTCTCTTTTTCTTTCTGGGGACAATGAGTGATATTTCCTATTATCTCGAGGCAATTAGATGTTCGCAAGTCGGTTTTTACACTGATTATCTGTGTCGTGCCACGATTTGGCAAAACACTTTTAGTTGGTTCATTCTTCCTGATTGCAGGGTTGTTTTGGTGTGATTCTCTTTCAACGCTTTTAATTTTTAATTTTTATGCAATTTTTTGATCTAAATTTGGTTATGAGATAATTTGTTGGTCACAAAAGTATACTTGCCTGACAAATCAAATCAAAAAATAAACCTTTAACAACTTATTCTCATTTTTTAATGTAAGTTTCCCAAGCACATGATGGGGTATTTATTCTTCCATACATTATTGATTCTCTGATTTTGTTCCACTTATAAAAATGGTTCTCTCTTCTTCAATTGAGTCCTCTCCCTCTAGAAAACCAATTAAGCACTTTGCTGAGGAAAAACGCTATGAACATGCGATTACTGTAGTTGGCCAATGCTCTTGATGCATTTTCACCAGTCCAGGCAGTTCAAAATATAATTTGTGTTTCCGCATCCCTTTCTACTTTAGGAGAGTATCCTGCATTGTTAGTGTTTCGTTTAAAATCTTTCATGTTTCGTCAACAGGTAGCCCGTCTTAGAATGACACCCCGTGTTTTGATTGGCCACAGCTTCGGAGGAAAAGGTACTTTTGCTACAATGAGGGATCCATTTTATCTCATTTATCCTACCTATAGTTCTATTTCCTTTCCAACTATTCCCAGAGAATGATTATGGGAATATAAGCATGGTAAGAGAAACATTGTGTAGATGCTTACTTAACTGGGGGTATTTTTAATTTTCCAGTTGAAGTCAGTTTTAATTTTTTACGTACTTGCATGTATGCATGTTGATAATTCCTCTGTCATTTTTCAATCAAATATATCATCTGGTACTTGTCTGCAGTTGCCCTGAGCATGGTACAACAAGCTGCTAAACCTCTTGCACGGCCTGTTAAAGTAAGACCTTTTTCTGTTGGTTTCTTACACTTTTAAATATCAGTAAACCATGTCACTGTTAATTGAACTTTCAAGTGTATATAACATTATGTAGAAATTAGGAAAACCAAAACTATGTTTTATTTTATTTGATTGGCTTGTAGTTTGTTCTTTTAGGCAAGTCATGCATCTAATGCAAGGTACAATTTGACTTGCTCTTAACGCTGTTTATTTTTGTGTTTTGTTCCCCATTTCATATGAAAGGTCTGGGTTCTTGATGCCACTCCTGGAAAGGTTCGTGCTGGTGGAGATGGAGAGGATCATCCAGCAGAGCTCATATCTTTCTTAAGGAAATTGCCAAAAGAAGTAAGTCCTGGTTTAGTTATGGGAACCTTGCTATTGCTTTCCTAGTCTATGTAAGAACTCTAAGTTCAATGTGGTGGTCTCTTCGCCTCTTTGGTATATTGAGCCTGATGTTGAAGTGGTGTGATTTCTCTGATGTCTCCAACATCTTGCTCAGCCTAGTTTAGAAGTTGTACTTCTGGGAAGATTGTCCAAAATCCCTTGGAATGAGCAACTGAGTCATTATTAGAAGTTTTACTTTTATTTACAAAGTTAATTGATAGGAAACCTCTACGGTAAATGGTACTTGAATTTAAACTAACATAGAAGTATATTGTCCTTCAAGTTTTATGCTCTGTCGTTTACTGTGTTGATGATGAACACAATCTAGTTCTCTAAACTGACTATAATATTGAAGTAAGGGAACATGGCAATCACCTAGCGTATTGTCACACTGTATTTTCCAGAATCTTTCATATTAGTTTCCGATGTGGGTTCTTATTTGTTTATTCAATACTTTTGTTTTGATCACGGCTTGTTCTCAAAAAATTTATATTTCCTTGCTGTTTTCATTTATCTCTCTCCCCAACTCGTGTTGTGTTTTCCCCCGTGCATTGTCTTACCTTTTTTTCTCCTGATTACGAAAGTCTTGCTCATTGTCAAATTGAAGGTCTCATCAAAGCGAGAGGTTGTCAATGCTCTTATACAAGAAGGATTTTCCAAGGATGTTGCTCAGGTATATCAAAATGACTCCTCTTACGTGACACGACTACATTCTTCCATTCCATGTCACATTATGTAAATATTGTTGGCATGATAAATAAATGAGAGAAATATTTTGCTGTTTGTCTTTTTTAGAAATTGTTTGTAATGATCGGATTTGAGTTTAGCTGTTTCTTTTGCATTGGACTTCTTGGATGCCATGATGACGATCTACGAGGAAAATTGCTCTGTTTTGAATCAGCAAACGTGTGCTATGTGTCATTTGCTTCTTTTGGATAGTTCACTCTGGTCTTTAGACAAGTCCTGTTTTATGGTCTGAATGACTGGCTTTTCTTGTGTATTCTGTGAATTCAATCAATCTGATTATAGTACCTAAATCTATTAACTAATGTTTCTTAGTGGGTGGCGACTAACCTTCGATCATCTGATCCTCCTGGTTCTCAATCATCAAAATACTTGTGGGTATTTGACCTAGAGGGGATTGCCGAGATGTACCAATCCTACGAAGAAACAAACTTATGGTAACATCGGCTGATTGAACAATTTAAACCTGTTTTTTTGATTTTCTTGTTGTATTCTAATATAGTTTCCTTCTCATGGTAGGAAATTTGTTGAGACTTTACCTAGGGGCGTACACATCAATTTCTTAAAAGCAGAACGGAGCCTGCACAGGTGGGCACTGGAAGATCTTCAGCGTATCCATGCAGCGGAAGATCTTGCTGCCGAAGAAGGAGGGGGTGTAGAAATGCATGTCCTTGAAGATGCAGGTCATTGGGTATGTTCTTTTCGTATATTCACATCTAATCATTATTGTGAACTCTGCAAAGTTGCCATTCATTTTATGGCAATTGATTTCGGAAAGTCTGTAGGTTACGTTACTGTTGTCGGCGTGAAACTTTTTACATAAATCTTTGTCAGGACAGCCTTTGCTAATTACAGTTTTCGACAGGTACATGCTGACAACCCGGATGGTCTCTTCAGAATTCTCGCATCCTCTTTCAGTTTCTGTAAGAACTGACGGGAGTCGGTCAGGTATGCAGTGTTCATGAGAATGTTTCTCCAAGCGTAAAAACCGAAATCACTTGAAATCTGAATCATTACAATGTATATGTTTATTGGTTGCCAATTTCTGATATTCTCGTCCAATTTTGGCATGTAAAGGCTGAGCAATCAGAGCTCTGTAACTGTTGAGTTATTTTCAGTATAACGAAGAAGTATACGATTGCATGTACTCAAAACTAGATTTGTGATTATACTTGTTGGTAGCAGACTAGAAGCCTAGAAGGTCCATAACCATAAGTAACTAGCTTTGAAAATATTTGTATTCCTTTTACATTGTTTAACCGTCTATTACTCTGTCTCAATAACTTTTTATCTGAACTATCTCATTTTGACAAAGGTTTATACTTTATTTCACGCCCCCAATTGTTGGACCCGGAAATTGCTGTTGTGGGATTTTTTATTAGTATTGAAAATTCATATATTTATTGTCTTGAAAATGTTAACACAGTATCCAATTGCTCTTGTTATTGCTCGCGGGAAATAGAAAAAAAAAAGATCTAAAATTTAAATTTCTGATTCGGTGATGCGTCAAAACCATTACGATCAGTAAGTTATCTAGTCTTAACATAGACAAAACAAAACTCAAAATAATACCAGTGTACAAAATCTGATCCATTATCATCCCTAACCTGTCTTTTATTTAGTACATTTAATAATGTCGCAACGACATAAATAGTTATTCAAAATTGGGTTTCCTATCACTGCGTTCTTATTGATAAATTCGTTACAAGACCTACAACGTAATTGCCGCATATCACGCTCACTATATTCATTAAATTCTCTAATAATCCGCCTTAACCACTACAATACCCGAGCATTGCTCTTAATTAAGTGACGACAATTGCATGAGCTTCTCTCTCTGAAGGAGCAAACAACGTAGGAACCCCATTTTTACCTATGTTGTCGGCAACGGACCGTCTGTTGAGAGAATTAGACCATTTCATCTGCATGAAGCTCCGCTTCCGCCACGGCCCCATGTGCATCTTCTTCTCCTTCATGGACCTCTTCGCGGCTTCGCAAAGGATGCGGACAATGGCGCCGAGGCAGTCGGCTTTCCCAATGTAGTACTCGGGCAAGAGCGACACCAGGTTTCGGTACTTGTCACATGCTTTGGCGATGGTGAACTGGTCCCTGAATTCCAGTTCGATCAGGAAAGGGATTTGCTTCTTCTTCACACTTGTGCTTACTATTACTTCAATGTACTCGTGCTTTCCTGGATGCAATGTCAATAGAAAGGATTCAATATAATAAGCTAAGGGACATTAGCGAGGCCTTAGATGGGAATTTGACTCTTTTGCAAAGTTGATGGAGTTCGTCACAACATGGTTTTTTCCGAAAATCATTAAATTTTTAACATTATTCGAAAACTAAAGAAGTGTTGAAAATTAAATAGATTCTTTTTAATCATTGTTGAAAACTTTAATCTAAAACAACTGTTTCTCTAGTCAATTTAAGTGATTATTTGTAATTAGCGCATTATCCCAAAGAGATATAGATATAATGATATGAATTAATTACCTCCAAGAACTTTTTTAGTGTTACTCCACTCGGAGATGCAAAGAGTAGCATTGAGTCCTCTCTGGCAGAGAAAATCAACGACTCTCCTTCTGAGGCAACGAGTGCAACTTTGAGAATTAGGGTTCAGACAGTTGCAAATATTTGTGGCTTTGGCTGCTTGTACGATTCGGCATACTTCTTGCCTCAACTTGGACCCTGTTTCACTGTATCGCTTCAGAACTTCCTGCAGCACACATCACATTCTTTTAGAGGGATTATATAAGTCTGTCGATCAAGACCATATCCATTTGAACAATGGATGCCAACTTTTTTTTCAGAGTTTTAACGTTTGGTTGTAATTGCTCAATAATTAGTTGTTTAATTGATAATTATGTGCACCAAAGGATATTTTACTTAACATAAGACATAAGAAGATTTGACAAGTTCAATTCTAAGTTATATTTTTGGTAAAAACTTATCTATTTGAAAATTGTTGATCACAGTTAAAGTTTAGGTTAAATGATGATTTAAACATGTGGTCTTAGCAGTACATATAAAAATAGAATTTATATTATTGTAATTTATAACTTTTAGTTCTAAGAAATGTATAACTAAATTATAATTCTAAAATCATTTTCTTATTGAATATGATTTCATATAAAACACGACTTTTAAGTTTTGAAGTAACATGATAGATTTAAATTTAATCAACAATTAAAGTAGCAATTTTTAAATCATAATTTTAATAGTTATTTTTAATTAAGTTACAATTTACAATTTTTCTGAAAATGATATTGTCTTAAAAAGTTCCATACCCGTCTTTTCTTCAAAGCTCCCATTTTACCACAAACACAAAGTTCTTTAGAAAAGTAGCACTATTCCTAAACAAAACCCACCAACTAACCCAGCCCCCGATGAGGTCCTACAAAGAAGTGGTTTAGAAATCTTCAAAAAAGAAGTGGCTTAAAAACCCTTGTATTTGTGCATGCATGTATATTTCGGAAACTCAGAAAATACATAAATATTTAGAACTATGTTATTTTCCTTAATACTAAAACACAAAAGAAACAAACGAGAACCTTAAAGACTGATCTAAAAAAGAAATGTCTTACGTGATCCAATGTTTTTCAACTTCTTTTACCTTTAGGAAACCAGACATATTGTGTGTTATTCGAAAAATTACTCTACACCTGTACTACAAATTTGAACGGTAATTATCTCTCTCAATAAAATTATGGAAATCAAGTCACAATGATTTTTCACACGTGTCACATCTTTCAGCCCGCTATTTCTTTTTTTTTTTTTTTGGAGGTTCAGCCAGCTGTGTGAGAGGTGACCTGGTATGGAAAATGCCAAAACAAGTCGCCATCGGCTAAAGCTAAATGTTTAGCAGCCATAGGCTTTTATAAAGTTGTTCGACTCTTTCAGACTCCGAGACGCCAATTAGAGAAGACGACGAAGATCTTCCTTGTACTAATAAAAGACCACCCCTTCGCTTTTGATTTTTTTCTTTCTCGAAGGCCACTCACTTCTTTGGTTTCTTCTTCCGAATAGAGATCACCAGGAGATATCACTTAACCAATTAATTTTAATTGTATTTTAATAGTTTGAAATCAAATTTCTTAGTTTAAGTTACAACCCAAACTAGGTTTCTTCTCTTATAATTTATCTCCCGTAATGAAAATTTGTCCAAAATGAGAGATGGAACATGACTAGTTTTGTGTCAAATTGTCCAAAAAATTTGCACCCTGGGAGTTAATAAAGGAAACTTAAATCTAGCTAGTTCAATTTTCATTCGACCGACAAAATGTAACAATCGTAGAGACAATGGTACCGACTTACTACAAATACAGGATTTAATTATTTTGTTACATGAATCATAACTAATAAGTGAGACTAACTAACCTAAATTAGATTGAGCCTGAATCATAAAAGATCGAAATTAAATTTTATCCGAAAGTTTGATACTAATATCCTATCAATCAAACTCTCATCAACTGCTCTAATTTGTATGGTGGTATATTCGACATTTATATGACAATGGCCGTACACCAAAATACTTGTTTTTAAGGGAGTTCCTCCATATATGAGATACTTCACGATGCAGCTCATAATTTTTATTGTTCAATTGCAAACTAACCCTAAAGTAAGAGATGTTGCATATGCCAAGTTCAACAATTATGTTTAATCCGAAGCAGTGCTTGGAGATAGAAACGCAAGCTTCTAACCATTATTGGAATTTGAGAGACCAATATGAACTTTGATCAAGGGAGAGCATGCATTATTTATGTATATATAGCTGAAGTAAGGTCAAATATGCATTTTTTGGGATGACAAGTACTATATGAATTGACGAATGTCAAAATACAATTTATAACAAATATAACATTGGTGTAAAAAATTTACTAAAGAATTACCTGAAGTAGGGATTCCTGTGATTCCCAAAACAAGGCCCTCTCAATTGGGTCATCCAAAGTATTGTCAAATTCCTCGCAATTCTCATCCTCTTGTAAGAAACCACCCGACACATCGTCATTTTCTTCATCGAGGAACAAAGAATCTCTCTCTTCAAGGCTATTCGTAATGGTACGAGGTGTCTTCTGGCCGTAATTACCTGTAAGAGCCTTCTCCTTGTCAATGAGATAGGGGATTCCCATCTCTTTCCACTATTGGTATCTGGTGGAGGAAAGGGGGATGGGCAGAAAAAAAGAGAGCGATACAAGGTTGGAGGGGAGAAAGAAAAAAAAAAGGGTCTATCGCAAGAAACCAAAGGTTTACAACAGATGGATTTATATGATGTTTTTGGTTGATATCAACCTGTATTCAGAATATCAATTAATTTAAATTTTAGTAAATATAAATAGTAATAAAACTCTATCATAAATATTTAATCCAAATAATTCTATCATCAGTTATTATCATTTGTGTACATATGATAATTTGGTCGCCTCAGACAATTATCGGATAGAAGAAAGGGAGAGGCATCTAAATCATTGCTCGGAATTCCTGCCTGGTCTTTCCATTTGAGTTGCTGAGTGGGATTAATCTTTGCGGCTATCATAATGTTAATTGTCAATATTGTGGGGTCGTCCAATTACGAAATATCAACGTGGGAAATTAAGATTCATCGCTTTCTTTTTAACCTCGACTCTGGATGGTTCTAGCTTGCTTCCACACATCTTGAGATTTTTCTTGCCAACACCCACATTTTGATTGAGCCGATGACATATTTCCTCGGTTTAAGAAAAAAAAAAGACATTTTCTCGCTGTCCCATGCACCAATTATTTTAAGATTTTTTTTTTGTTTTTCATCATTTTTTATGAAAAAATATGAAACCAACGAAAAAGTGATGGTATCCGATAATCTTCACAGGATGACACAACTTTCTGCACAAAATGATGATACCATCCAAAATGGCAAAACTATATGCGCAAACTATGGTCAACAAGCTGCTAATTGTAACAATATTTTATTCAATATTTTCTCAAAATTTTCCTTTGAAATGCTGGTTTAGCCAACACAAAATGATGATACTATTGACGAGCGTGTCGAAGCCCTTCAAAATAAACCGATATTCACGGCTCACTAATTTGTAGTAAGTAAGTGGAAATACCGAGTCAGATCCAAGGAAGAATGATAAATGATTAATCTAACGAATTAAACACAGAAAGCAAAAGGGGGAGATTTATCAATGATTGAAAAGAAACTATACTAAAATAAGAAAAGAAATATATGCAAAACTAATGAGAAACAAATGGTAGATCAAGGTCAGAACACCACGTGGTCGATCATTGGATCACTAAGGATATCTAATTCCTTTAGCAAATAAGGGTAAATCTCCCGCAATCGCAAAGAGACCACTAACATCCTATAATCAACTAGCCAGCGACCGCATAACTAGTTGTTTATCATCTCATACGCCAGGGCAACTATAAGACAATAGCATTAAGAACAGATGTTCCTACTCCTAGCGATTATACTCAAAACCTTGGTATGTACAAACTAGCCTTACTTATTCCTAGTTAATTAGTTTGGTAACAACCGTTCCTCGCAGAATTAACTTTGCTCCTAGTTCAATTCCTAACTGCGACCGCTAATCAGAAATCGATGGCATGAGAGTTCTAGAATAAATTCACGACCGCAAATCATTCAAGAACAAGATTAAGAACAAGCAATAAGTAAGTACTAAAATGAACAAGATTAAATAAACAAGATACTCACAACCATGGGTTCCTCCTCAAATCTACCAAGAGGATTAGTTCCTCATAATAAAATAAAACTTAATCCACGGAATGAAAAATATGTTGAATGGGGAAGAGGAGAGATTCTAAAATAAAGCGTTATATAACCCTCCTAAACCTAAAAACCTAAAAGGGCCGTTCTAAAGAGTCCTAACTTGTCAGGAAAGTGAATTTCTAATTTTGCCCCGAATTTCTGCCAAATAGAATCTGCCAGATTAGTCTTCAGTATTTTGGCCATAACTTCCTTTTCTGGACTCTGATTTGTGCGTATTTAATATCGCCGAAAAGAGGAAACCAATATCTTCAATTTTGTGTCTGATAGACTTCTCCAAATTCGGCTCCGAAACTGACAAAAATACCCCTCCAAGACAGCTGTCCCTGCTAGACTCTTCCTTCATCAATAATTCTTATCAAAATTGCCTCTTTTCCTATAAATTAGCACGAGGGGTCCATTAATCACCTAAAACTCAAAAGATAACTAAAACAATATGAAACTAAATACAAAAGTACAAAAGAGACTCAAAATCCTATGCGTTTAATGCGTGTTTTAGACACACATCAACTATCTTCCATTAAAAGCCTAAGATCTCTGATTTATGTCAATTATAGGTGAAATTCTTACTATTTGAAATGCCAATAGGGTCCCTCAGAATGGAATCCCAGAAACACACTCCTTAACCCAGATACTTAGACATCTCTCTCTCCATCATCCAAGGTCCGGAGTTTTTAGTGTTTGCAACCTCAATTTTTTTAAGGTTTGAACAATGAAGTTAAAATAATTTTTCGAAAAGCCAAGAGTCAATAATTATGACATAGAATAGAGGTTTGAGAGCAATTTGTTCTAAATTAGTATTGTAATTTTTTTAAAGAAAAAATTCCATTTAGTACTATGTGAAATCACATTTTTTTCAAAATATATATCAGTTGGTTTCATACAAACAATTCAATTCCCGTGACTTATATAGTTTTTCCCAGACAGATGCATGACTACTGGTGTACTGCCCACCCCATTTGAATTGCAATGTCATAGACTTTGTACCATTGTCACGCCAGCTGTACCTAATTCATGTCATAAAATTGAGGAGTTTTTGTTTAAATACTTTACCCCAAAGTCAAATTAATTTTGACACAAAATATTACCTACTTAATGAGAAGGGTAAACGAAACATTATTTTCTTTATTAAAAGTCGAATAGCATCATAGGATGTGAATACTACTATATTCTGGGTGGAGGGGGTTCATAATGAATGAAGCAAAAATACTACGGAAAAATACACATAGATACCCTGTGATTTCAACGATTATCACTTGGGTACTATGTAGTTTTTGAACCAAATAACAGGTCCAACTTATTCCAATTTTTGTTACTGGCCAGTCCTGACTTCCCGCATCTTTTTAACGAAACGACGTCATTGCTTGACGTGGCGATCCACGTGCTGATGATGTGTTATATGTATAATATCTATTTTGGTACCAAATGTTTTAATAATTTTTTTAAAAATCATGTCCCCTCTCTCCTCTTTCTCCTCCTCCTCCTCCTCCCCGTGGTTGTCGCTTTCATCTTCTCTTCCGTAGAGGAGAGACAGAACGCGGAGGAGGGGGATGGAGAAGAGAGAGGGGATGGGGAGGAGAGTGGGGAAGAAGAGGAGGAGGAGGACGAGGTTGGAGAGGGACGACGAGGAGGAGGAGGACGAGGTCGGCTACGAGGAGGAGAGAAGCCACGCGGAGGAGGGAGGAGAAGAAGGAGGAGAGATAGGACATGGATGAGAGAGTAGACGAGGATGAGAGAGGGGACTAGGAGGAGAGAGGGGATGAGTTTTTTAAAAATTATTAAAACATTTGGTACTAAAATATATATTTCACCTACAAAACATCATTAGCACGTGAACTGCCACATCGAACAAGAAACGACGTTGTTTCGTTAAAAAAATGCAGACTGGAAGTTGGGACCGGCCAGTTACGAAAATTGGAATAAGTTGGACATGTTGTTCGGTTCAAAAACTATATAATACCTAATTGATAATCGGTGAAACCACATAGTGATTTACCTAAAATACTATGACATAGTTATCGCATATAACAATAATATGTCTATAGTAACTAAAGAGTGGATCGAAAAATGTTACTTGCTCTGCTTATAAAAATATACGTCTAGACGGTATGATAATATTTGGCAATTTTTTTCTACTTTGCATAAAATTGTACTGGGTGTTTATTCTAATGAATAAAAGAAGTACTTATCCAATTTCCCTCCTAAATTATATTATATTATCCACACAAATTTAAATTTGCGTGGCCATGCAACGCCAACGTCTTTCCACTCCCACCACCACTCTCCCCATTCCTTTCCCTCACCACACTCTCTCTCTCTCTCTCTCTCTCTCTCTCTCTCTCTCTCTCTCCCCATCTCACTTCCCATCCCTCCGATGGCCACCGCCACCACTTCCTCTCCCTTCGCCGCCTCCCAAAATTACCTCCCTACCCCTACTCCCCGCCCCTCTTTCCTACTCCTCCCAGCCCGGCCACTCCCCGCCCTACGCTGCAGTTTCTATGTCAGGCCCGGCCTCCTCCCGAGGGGCAGCAAGACCTCGTGCAAGGCGACCGAAGTGACGGTCGCGGAGGGCTCGAGCTGGGTCCCCGTGGTGCCTCTCGCGGCGCTCCCCAAGGGGGAGAGGCGGGTCATAATACAAGGGGAAGAGACCATATTGCTGCTTTGGTATAAAGACGAGGTCTTCGCTATTGAGAACCGCTCCCCGGCCGAAGGCGCTTATACTGAAGGCCTTCTCAATGCCAAACTTACCCAGGTTCGTTTTTCTTTCCTTTTTTTTTATATTCAGATTGGTGAGTTTTTGTTACCATCAGATTGCAAATTGGGGTGAAGTTAAGTATGTTTGTGATGGAAGAGTTAGTTCCCTGTCTTGTGAATCGAAATTCGGTTGGAATAACGTGCGAAAAATACTGGCGAATGGAGAATGCTGTCACAATTGACGGCGAAGATATACGAGTTTGGATATGGGTTTTGGACGTGGATGCAAGTTCCATTCACGCCTACCCTGCTTTTGAATTGGTAACTAAGAAAACTCAGATGAAGTTAATTGCTTTCCTCGTTGACGAGTGATGTGCAACTAGCTGGAGGTTACAACATTACTAGTTGCAGATGTGGTGAGCTTGTTTACGTGCGTGAATAATCATATTCCATTCTTTAGGTTTCATCCACCTGTCCATTGCCTTAAGGTTTTTGGTCAAACATAGAGATTACGATATCGCAACTGAGTCAATTGCGCTTAGGAGATTCGTGGCTTATTGTTGTCCTCATACAACATCGTATTATGGTATGTTGGTGAAGTCAAACCCCGTGCACATTGTTCGATGGCTTATACCCAACGTGAGGCTAGGTGAGTCAGTATCTGTTTGCAATAAGCACCTGTTGTCAAGCTCCATTTTATGAATTGGTGGAAGGCATCAACATCTTTGAACATAGAAAATTACTCTTTTCTGGTTCTCTGTACCTTCCATGTGCTAGTTCTACTCTGAATTTGTAATCTTAAGTTGGATCCCCCTGTTCTCCATGCTCATATACCACTTTGGACTACTAGTTACACTAGAACAGAGTGCATCTGTAGCCATGTCTGATATTTAACCGAATTGCTTGTAGCATAAGGGTGGTCCTGGAATCATCGTGTTTACTGTTGCAAACAAAGCAGATAAGCTAACTTCTTGTCGGGAAAGAGTGACTTTTCTTCGTACCTAGAAGATATAAGTTACAATATTGTTTCAGGGTTATATTGTACATTGTATAATGATCTGAAAAGTGAAATCAATCAGGCCCTTTTCATACAACCAATTATTTGATAATTTGGAAATACATGGGCCTTAGGATTCTAACTCGTGACTTGATCATTTCCACAGGATGGCTGTATAGTCTGCCCCTCAACTGACAGCACATTTGACCTTCGGACGGGAGCCATCAAAGAATGGTATCCAAAAAACCCCGTACTAAGAGCATTGACACCTGCTCTTAGAAGTTTGTATGTTTATCCTTCGAAAACTGACGGAGAAAATATCTACATCAAAATAACCGGAGGGTCAGAGTCCGATGCGTCCGCCGAGATTGTTTTCAGTGGAAAGGCTCAACCCGGTGTGACTGCAAGTGACGTCAATGTGGACGAGGTACATAAACTCTTCTAGTGTTCATTATGGAAACTGAGTTGGATTTTGTTCTTGTAAGTTTTTGACATGTTTGGTCGTGTGGTAGGTGAGGATGATAGTTGATGATGGACAAACAGGATTCGGATTCTCGGAAAAGAATGAATTGATTAACGGGAAAGCAGCTGTGATCGGTTTCTTGCTGCTATTAGATATTGAACTCTTGACTGGAAAGGGTCTGCTCAAAGCAACAGGTTTCTTGGACTTTATTTATGCTATTTCTGCTGCTCTGAGTTAAATCTCTTGAAAACTGAAGCAAGGTTGAGAAGACCGTTCAGTTCGTAGATAGTTCGTTGGTTCATTTGCTGACGTATGAGTGTACATCTCTCCCCCTCTCTCCGTATACATGTATCTGCTGTCATACTTTCGTATAGTTGACTATACCTGACAATGTGATCAATGTATTGCTTCTGTGTCTTTGACACACTTTCCTATGTTGTGGAAGAAAGCTTTCTGATACAAAATTTACACAAAATAAGTGAAGTTCATGCTTACATGCATCAATTGAGATTTGTGGTTGTGCAAGTTGAGGGCCAAGCAATGAATCAGCAGATGGGCTAACAATTAGACTTTGCTGGGTGGACCACAATTTCTTGCATACACCAGAAAAAGCTATGATTGAAAATGTTATGCTCACTTGTGTAAGGAAATATCATCAATTCTGGTATTCATCCACTTGTTTTAATGTTACTTACGGGTCATTTAGGGAAGAAAAGTTGGAAAAAATTGAAAATTTAGTAGAAAATAGCGAAACATTTTGTTTTGCGTCCTGTCGAATAACAGCCACAGAGTGATAGATATCGCATTGTGCCAATTTTTGTATAGAAAAATTATCCAAAAAATTACACGAATGACTTTTTGCATTTTTGGAGGTATTATATTGATAGAAAAGATGCGAGGCGATCTAAATGTGTTCTGTTTTTCTGGAACTATCAGTTATGTCATTGCTTTATATGTTAATTTATTATGCTTCAAATGAGCGATCAGTCTTTTATGATTTCACATCTTAACAAATTCAGAAGAGTGGGGCCTTAAATGATTACAATTAATTGCAGACTAGCATCTATCTCTGTGTCGATCCTCAAACGAAGTCCACCAGCTTTATTTCTCACTACCCGATTTACTCTATGCTAGAAAATACAATGCGTTGAACCTAGGATCCAATTCGCAATTATTAATTATTATTATTAACGCAAGTGCATGCGTCAATGCTAACGTGACGATGATACATTTACTGCCAAAAATGGCAGTGCCACGTGACATCATGTCAGACTGCTACGTGGCAAAGTTATGGATAACTCTATCACTGTTACGTAGTGGACATGCGAAATCCACTCAAAGAAAAATTTTAGATTAGTTCTAACATTTTTATCAAAAAATTAGTGAAAATCAAATTACATGTCCGATATACCATGACCGTAGTTCTACCAACACTTGAAGAAAGAGAATCCGAACTTGTGGGCCCATTTGCTTCAACAAGTAAGTTTCATTCAATTAACGAATTAGTTTATTAATTAAATGAGTTTAATACATAATTACTCGTTAATTATGCACCAAAATTAACACAACGAGACTCCACCAGTATTACTTCATGTTAGAAAATTTTGATTACCATTCAAAATTTTATTTATTTTTAATTTAGATTAATTTAAAATTCAAATCAACCAGTTAATGACATTTTTTGGATACTTCGGTGATATCAGTCAAAATATATATTAAGAAGATTGATACCAAAGACGATCAAGAATTATTGGATTCGCATTTTCTTCTTTTGGGTTTTGACAAATTCTGGACCACGTGCGTAGTTTGGCGGTGATCTAATCGGGCAGCCAAAAGACAATCCGAATCGCATTTGAAAGAATTTAATTATGTTTTACGAGGTCAGCTGGGTGGCGAGAAAAAAATCAGGCTCATGACATCATGCCTTAGGTAATCCGATTAACTAATTCCATTCGTTTTTAGTCCTCTTGTAATAATATAATCAAAATATGGCGACCAGTTGGCTTGTCAACCCCTTACCCCATCCTAGGGGGCGGCATATATAATATCCACCGCAGAGGGTTTGACCCAATCCAACCCAGACAAGGTCGCTCTCTTGCTTTTCCTGCTGGTGTTGGTGCTTATAACCCAATTAAGTTTATCTGTAGATGCTAGTATTATTACAAAAATAATCACAACATTAATGAAGAAAAAAAATGCTTAAAATTTTGTTATTTGTTATTTTATATATTTTTCGCTGAGCACCATAATATATCAAAGTAGTGTTTCATAACCGAACGCCCAAACGCTCGATAAATAATGGTCGTAACTATAACACTTTTAGAGTAACATAAAAATTTGTCAGTATATTTGAAATTTGATTGTAAATTAAATAAGTTTTTTATTACCAAGCATGAGATTAAAATCTAATGCAGTCGAAGCAGGACCGAAAGAATTTTTTTTTTCATTTACGCTAAAAAATTGAAACAATATCATAATTAAATATCATATATTTGTCCGTAGCACGTCTTTTTGACGAAGAAGAAGTTCCACCCAATCTGAATTAACTTTTCCGTGCCCTACCTCATCCTCTGTCAAATTACTTCGACGCCCTCCCATCCACTTGCTTGAACCACCGTCCCAACTAATGGGTGGACAAAACTCGAAAGTCAAAATTTTCTTTGCTTTTGACCATTGAAAATTTTGACCTACGTAACCCATTGTCTCTGACTTTGTTTAATTTCCTCAACCTATATAAGCATCTTGGCTTCCATATCCAACTAACATAAGCTCTCTAAAATTACAAAGTCTTCGCCCTTCACACCCAAATACATATTATGAACACTTCTACGAACAAGTACAAGGGTGTCCGTCGCCGGAAATGGGGCAAGTGGGTGTCGGAGATTAGGGTTCCGGCGAGCCAGGAACGACTCTGGCTCGGTACTTACTCGACACCAGAGGGAGCTGCCGTGGCACACGACGTGGCTTTTTACTGTCTCCGAGGAGTCTCTTCTCCGGACAACCTCAACTTCCCTCTGATGCTGCCTTCCAGTGTCCGAGACAACATGTCACCCAAGTCGGTGCAACGGGCCGCCTCGGATGCCGGAATGGCCATCGACGCGCAGATGATAGCGAGCTTCCAGCCGTCGAATAGTGGCATTAATGGCGAAGTGGGCGTGGTGGGGAATGGAAGTGGCTCTGATTCAAATTGTGGCAATGTAAATGAGAGTAGGTCAGAATGGGAAGGTTTAAGCATTTCAGTTGATGACTATCTACAGATAGATTAATTAGATCAACGGGGAGAAATGGAGGAGATCCCATTAATTGTGTGTGTTTTTGGTGCAGCTAGCCGTTGATTAGTGACTTTTAAGTGGTCTTTGCTGTATTCGTTAAGAGACCAGACTGTGACCAGACTGTGAGTTACTCACAAAGATAAATTGTCGAATTATTTGACACAACAATTTTCGGATTTTGAATATTAGAAAATATGAATGTGTTTTTAGCACTTTCATCATTAAGATAATGTACATTATTGCATTATAATAAAGGCGAACATTTTTCAGATTGGACTTCCTATCAAGTAATTTGTATATTTATATTCGATTAGTTTTTTTTTACTAAGAACGAGTGTAAGAGATAAATATACTATTATTAACTTAATAAATAACTATTGAAATATCAAATTATATTATACATAAAATTATTGAGAGTATTGTGTCACATCTATTGAAACATGCAAGATAAGCAAATTTAGAAGTGTTAGAAATTCATCGCTCATTATCTTAATATTTTGGGTTGAATATGAAAATTATAGCATAATATCATAATGAGTTGATCTCATGCTCATTAATGAGGTCACACGACTCTTATTTTTTGTACTTTGGTGAAGTTAAAGTCAATGCAATTTTCGACCCGATGTAAGTCTCGTTTGAAAGGAAGTATTAATAGTGCTATCCCACATTGGTTAAAATATGTGAAACTAGTAAGTTTATAAGTTTTGAAAATTTAGCGACCTATTATCTTAAAATTTTGAATTACATATGAAAATTCTAACAGAAAAAATAACTATGTTGGATTAGACAAATTAGACTACCAAAAACTCCGAGAGGAAAAGAGTTTTCTTTAAATGTTAAGGTTTTGATGATTTTCAATAAACGTGTTACAAGCGGATATGAAGGTACGGGTGAATCAAAATTCGTCTTTTTCGATTTGATTCGAAGTTTCTATGAATACTTTTCAGGCTCGATAGCGATTCCAAGGCTTATTAGCTTGAGTTTGACTGCACAAAGGAATTCAAGAGTGGCGTCGTGGCCTCGAATATGGAGCGAATGGATGCAGAGGATATTATTACTTCAAAATTTACATATCCAATTTAAAATAGATTATTTATAATCTTAAAATGAATTCTCAAATAAAATTCATGGGTTGATGTTTATGTACATATTGATTTTGTCAACATGTGATAAAATAAGAAATCAAGTAAAAATGATATGAGACTACATGATTAACTCACTTCAAAAAATATGTTAGAATATCCATAAAAATGTGTATCTTGAAATAGAGACAAATGTGCAATATCGGATTGACAAAAGATTGGTGGAGGTAACTTTGTGTATACTGCAGGAGGTACCTCCAAATACGCTGTTTCAATGCGATTGGCTGACTCAACTCGGATTGACAAAAGATTGGTGGAAATAGAAAGGGATGGACCACGGGTTAAATGCTCTTGTCGGCTGTTTGAAAGCTTTGGAATATTATGTCGACATATATTGAAGGTAATGGACAATCTAAGTGACCATCTAGGTAATGAACAGTACAGCAAACTACCTTCACGTTATATTTTGAAGCGTTGGACCAAAAATGTGAAAGATGGGTTGCAGATACCCATTAACAATATCACACCCATGGATGATTGTGACCAAACTTTCAAGCAATTAACTTATAATTTCAGTCATCTGGCATATCTTGTTACCAATGATCAAGAAGCAGCTAAAATAGTGGACAAGAACATTAAGGATATGATACAACAGTTCAGTCATAGCAGACTAGTAGGTAAAAAACGTAACTGTAATTTTCTTATTTGGTTTGTTGTCCAATTATATTCTACTTACTATGGTGTTTGTTTTTAGATGAAGGTACTACCACATCAGAAACACAGCAACAAATCGATGGTACGCCTGCTTCGAGACCAATGGGTAAAACAATAAAGAAACGGTTGAACCCGAGGAAATCAAAGGCTAGATTTAAAAGTGTGAACGCGGTCGCACGGAAGAAAGCAAAAGCAAAGTACGATAAAGAGAGACAACTTGCAAATGACAGCATATGCAACATAGACAACTCTTCCTTTTTGAACAATGGACAGGCCTCGGATTTCCCAATGGTGGATTCTCAAATTCGTGAGGGGTTGGACTTGAACCAAATTCCGTTAGAGTAACATAAATATGTTAGTGTTTGTTCTTGATATTACTTTTTATGTATTCCGCACTGGGTTCCTAGTTCAACAATCAGAAATGGAATTTTCTTATTTGTTTGCTGAAATCTTTCTACTTTATAATTGTTATACATCATAGTTGAATGATGTACCAATATTGGACATCAGATGTACCCCCTATTGGACATCAGTTGTACCCATATTGGACATCAGATGTACCCATATTGGACATCAGATGTACCAATATTCGCAACCAGTACTACCAATATCTTACATGATGTTACTTTATTATATTCAAATATTGGTTTCTTGTTTTAGCAATATCAATTAGCATATATTTCTACTTTACAGTAGGTACATATCGTCCTTGTTGGTTGGTTCAAAAAAAATTTCACCACTAGTGGGACCAATATTCACAAATAGTGGAACCAGTGGTACCACTCTCCTGAACCAGTGGTACCACTCTCCTGAACCAGTGTACCAATATTCGGAACCAGTGGTACCAATATTCGGGACCAGTGGTACCAATTTCCTAAACCAATGGTACTAATATTTGGACGGCCAAACAATTGCATATAATCAAAAAGTGTTAAATGTGCGGTTGGAAGATAGTGTCCAATCATGATAATACTGTTTGTGTATTCAAAGTCATAGAAAAGGCATACGAAACATACTGAACAAAAAGAAATTCGAGTGTTAAATGTGCGGTTACATGATAGTGCATCTAATTTGATGATTCCCATTCCCTCGCCTTGTGCAATATCTGAGGCAGCAGAACATTGTCTCTATTAACAAGTATTTCACGGCATATTTCCTTCCTCATCCAGTTCAAGACGCCTTTCTTCTTCCACATGTCCAAGAATTCTTGTGGGATATTACCTTTACCCCATTCATGAGAGTAGCAAGTCATAAATTTGCAAGCGAATAAGCCGCAACTGAAGATGTCAGTTTGTCGCGGCAGTCCTTGAATAATGCTCCATTCGAAGTTACTGATGTCGACGCTCGTGGCTTCCTTCAAGTAGTCCGCAATAAGACCTTGGATTTTCATCCCATTTGCCAACATCCTATCAATGTTATCAACCACGATTGCAAAACTGTCCAAGATGAAACAACCCTTCGCAAACGTATCAATCACATATAACCTATAATGGTCGTTATCACAAAATGGGAAAATCCACTGCAAAAGACAAATAATAATAAAGATCAATATCTCAACGTTCATACCATATAGTATTCTCAAGGCAGGTGTTAAACTTTAAATAGACTTACATAGGGTATTGTCGCCAAGTAATCGACAGCAAATGGGTATGACTTGGTGATGGACATACTCGTATCAACAACAAGTTGTACCCTATCAACCTCTGACAACTGGTCAACACTGGGATATGTATCCATGAGAAAATCCCTCTACAAAGTAAAGAAGTGGGAGAGTGTAAGACTTCGTAAAATATTTAATTCTACCAATTAAATACCTAAAGAGGATGCTGTTTAAAAACTCACTAATAACTGTGTGGGGAAAACAATACGGTCGATGATGCTCTTCTGGTTGTAGAACCCTCTTGCAGATACACGTGCATAGGCATCAACTATGTTGGTCGATATCCATAGCCTTGCTCGTAAGGAGTGAAAATCAAATCGTGATAGAAAGAGGCCGCCTACCATCTGAAAAATAATCTCACCCCTGCCAAATTACAATAACAAATGCATTACCCAATGTATAAACTAATCTAAAGAAAATAACAGGAAATAACTTACTCATCGTTTTTGCACAACTTTGCGTCCCTTGCATATTTAACCAGTAGATTACTACCATCCTCCCTCATGAACATATAGCACTTTATAACTTCTTCCAATAACTCAGGAGTGATAACCAAATGAGTGGCAGAGGTCTTCGGGTTCGGATTCTCAGCTTGGCTTTTCTCAAATTCCTCTCTGTTGGCCAACTGAATGTCCAGATCACCGCCCATTTCTGGTTTTTCCTGTTTCTTAGTTCTCCTCCTTTTGTAATGAGCCATAAATGGAGTTCTGATTGACCTGCCAGGGAGTCTATTCCTCTTCCCCGCCGCTGGTTGTGGCTTTATAACCAGTTCTTGTGTCACTCCTAAACCAAGACCCAATGAAAAGGTAGGGCAGTCACTACCCTCTATTGACTTTTCAATCAATTCTTCTACCGCATCTTCAATTGGCTTTACACCCAGTTCTTCTACCTTATCTTCTACTACCTTTCCAACCAATTCTTCAACCTCATCTACAATTGGCTTAACAACCAGTTCTTCCAGGCAGTTAGCAACGTCAACCAATTCACCGTCCCTCCGCTTACTGAATTCTTCATCATCATCAGGGTGTCCAAGCATGTCAACCTCAACAGCATCGTCGTTACTCTCCCCATTCGGAATCAATCCAACCTCAACATCAGGAAGGGGGCCATCATCATTATCTTTTTCGTTCTCCATGGGTTCATCTTCAAAGTCGCTATCAGAGCTCTGTTACAGCAAACCAAAGGCACCAACATAAGGTGATATTATTTGGCAAATCATGTTGGTACTATATGAGTGCACGAATTTGGCATCAAAAATAATAATGTCAACCTCATCAGCAGTGTCTTTAGTCTCCATGTTTGCGACCAATTCAACTTCAACATCAAGAGGGGGTCCATCATCATTAATTTTGTCCACCAATTCGTCTTCAAAATCGCTGTCAGAGTTCTGTTATAGCAAACCAAAAGCACCAACATCAGGTGTTATTATTTTGGCAATCTCACGTTGGTACTGCTAGGTACCAATATTATCATATTGGTGCTACTAGGTACCAATAATGAATATCAGTTGTACAGATAATGTTGTTGAATGGTACCAATAATGAGAACCAGTAGAACCAATATTTGTTTATACAGTACCAGTTTTCAGATACTCACCAAAACAAATTTCCTCCTTCGAGGGCTGAGCTCCTGCACGACGTCCTCCTACAAGAAAGATGGTCCACATATTGTTACACTATAATTACATGAATTTGGCATCAACATGAAGAGATTTGGGTAAGATCGACATACGGATGCATCACGGATTTTCTCACACTCTTCTTCCTCATCATCAGTGCTTTCATTCTTTGTTTCATTCACCTCTTCACACTGCTTCTCGGAGACCTTCCTCTCCTCAATTATTTGTTCAACAGTAGCTATAGAAGTCTCTAATGCTTTTCGTTGACGAATGAGCTCAAAATGTACTTTGTACAGCTGGTAGGATGACAAAAATAACCATTACTTAGTAACATATGCTTCAGCTAATATACAAGTAAGAACATAGCATACATTAGTTAGTTACCTCTGGTGTTGGCAAGCTGCTCCAATTAGACTCAGTTTCCTTAGTCCCCGCAGAACTTATCGGATCACTATGATCTTGGACACGAGGATTGCTTCTTAACTTGTATTGCTTAAAGTAGTCAACTAAAGCACGTGTGTTCCCCCCCATCTTGACAAGCGAACTGCTCCTGACCTTCTCCAGAGTTAACAACACCTCATTGTTCAAGTCATCGGCCATGAGCTTAGCCCAGTTGTGTCTTCTTACTTGTGATATTTGTTCCAAGTAGCTCCAATAATACCCAGGGATGACTTTTGAGATCCGAGGGGCAATAAATACTCCAATCGCATAGAAGATATATAACTTCACCCAATCATAGTTATGTATCTCCATGTTCCCCATCAACACGGCTTCTACGTGTTCAATCTTCACCCGGTACTCCTTTGAGACCTCGATTCCAAATTGCTCCATCTCGGATTTGAACCGTGTCCTAGCAGAAAAGTCATTGAAGGTACCTTTGAGGTCCATCTCTTCAGCGCCAAAATTCAGACTGTACAGCTGCCTGAAATAGTCTTCGGGCACAAAAAATCTCTGCTGCCCTTTGAGGAAGGTGAAGACCTCTTTAACATCTGTTGGCGATGGATCACGATGATTTATTTGCAGAAGAAAACCAAACCCTGCCATGTTGATATATGATTGTCTTTCACCCCGGTTGGAAAGACATACTTTGTCGAGGAGGTGTTCGTTGATGTACATCAAAGAACTCGGTCTACATACAAGTCTCATCTGTCACAAATACATAAATACCCTAACTGTAAACCAAAATAGCTTAATGATATCCATTAAAACAAATGAAAAAAAAAATGCTGAACCAATACCTTCTTCTTCGCTAATGTGCTCGTCTCCCCTTGTTTTTTCATGTTCTTAATGACTTTTCTCTTGGATCTCTTGGTACTGCCCTTTTCCTTAACCGTTTTCTTCATTCTTCTTACAATGCTCACTCAGAACCTAGTAACAAAATACATCAAGCACGACAAGAACAGTCTTATGCGAAATACATAAACTAATATACATAGATGCCAAGACTAGTGTCACGAACCCAATTGAATGCCCATCATCTATTCGACGAAAGGTTCCTAACAGCTAGTTCTCGGAGTTGGAGTACAGCAAGCAAAAAAGCTATACCAAGGATACACATAGATGCTGATCATACTAAAACACGCCTCACTTCCCCAGAACCACACTTACAAACCCAAACCCGAGATATCCTTCCCAAAACAACTTCACATTTAATTCATTACAACCCCACTCAACAGCTCAGGCATGCACCCAACCGAGTTCGGGACAGCCTCTTCTTTCCCCTTACGAAATACAAGCTGATCGAAACAACGAACACGCTATTAACTACGAAGCAGAAATTTCAAATTGGTAAAGAAGCAGCCTTCGATATTTACCTGGGAGAAGGTGCGCCGGGTCCGAAACAACGTCGCTTGAGGTTCGACGGGATCGAGGGAGGTATTTTTGGGATCTTCTTATTACGTGTTGTTAGGGTTTGGGGTAATCTGGAAATGGGACGAAAGCAGAGCGTAGAGATTTGGGCGGATTTGGGGAAAGAATAAAAAAAACGTAAATATCTTGAGAAAATCAAATTCAAAATTTAATTAAATGTTGATGGAGAAAAATCTGGGATAGCATTTAATTTTGTCAATCAGTTAAGATTTGATATGAAAAAATAGAAATAATTACAATATAAGTTATTAATCTAATACCAAAAATACCCTCAATCATAATGACCGTTAGATTACAAATTTAAGAATCAAATTTTGATCTAACGATCTAAACTTAATCCCCATGGTGGGGATGTCTTTTTAGACATCCCCACTGAATCCTTTTCGGGACAGGATTGAACCATCCTACTAGTTTTTCAAAACTTGCCATATTTGTTAAAATTTGAAATATCCATATAAACCAAGTCAGTCAAGTTATGACCCCTCCATCCACATTTGGACACACTAGTGGATTAGAACTCCATCAAAAAGTCGAACCCCCACCATTCTGTGACATGACCGGAAACATAACTACATTAATTGCGACAGCCAGGTTTAATTCATTATGACTTCGACTAATTTTTTGGTTTTTGACTCGTTCTTGTGCATCTCATGCTTTATACGTTCTTTCTGTTTACACTACCAGATCTAGTTTTAGGTTAGGCGGCTCTTCAAAATGAAAAATACAGTCGACCTTAAAATATGTTGTTGTAATTAATTAATTATTTTTTAGTTGAGGCAACAGCTGAACTATGTTTTCGTAAAGGATATTATAATCACGTACATAAAACATATATTCTAAATTCATTATTTAATTTAACTCTCACCAATGGAACCATTTCCAATTTGGTTAAAGTATATAGATACCATCAGTTCTTGAAAACTATTCATGCAATTGAATTTTTTTTAAACGGCAAATTTTATTATGAAAACGCCATAGATATAATGAGCATCCGGAAGCGAACTTATGCACACGTGAAAAAGTTAGCGCGTGGTCAAGAAAGATTCTAGCTAAGAGAGAAATACGAATAAACCGTGATAATTTTTTTAACATTTATTTTAGAAAATTAAACCTAAATTTTAGAATTTTATACGACTTTGAATTTATTTATCCTAAATAAAAAAAATTTCTTTTAAAAAATAAGAGCTACTATTTTATCCACCACCCATTGAAAAAAACATGGTATTTTAGTAATATCATTTGTAATATAACTAAAATAAAGATAAAATGTAACAAATAAATTGCCTTGAAAGGGAACACAAACGAGATTTGTCAAAATCAGTTCTAGTTGGCTCATCGAAAATTTATTATTAGTCGTTATCTGATTTTAAAATCCGGTATTTTTTGTGACTGCTAACTACATTGTTCATGGTTGGAGACGTTATGTTCGGATATGTTTAATTTAAAAAATTCAACGGTTTATTTACCAAAAACTAGATCTCCCACTATGTTTAGATTAAAAAATGTACATGATTCATTCACCAAAAATAGATTAAAAATTTGAATATACAAATCAAAATAGCTGAAATTTGTTGACTTAATCATAGAGTTAACTTTTATTTGCTCGTTCCAGGTTCGAAGATGCACACAAGCGAAGCAAATTAAACAAAAAATAATTAAACCTTGAAGCCAAAACGTACACCTTTGGATGCACAGCAAGAGCATAACAAAGTCCATGTGGTGAAATAAAAGCATAACAAGATTTGGGTACAAGGGAATTTTGTTAGTTTTTTTTATAATAAGGGAATTCTGTATTTGCTTATAGATTTAGGAATTAGTATATATATAGTTTTAAGTAAGTAAATTTTATTTACCACGAAAAGATTTATTAAAACATAAAGTAAATTATACTTGCTTTTGCTTTTTGTTATATATGTTATTGCTTGTAAATGCAGACTGTCTATAGAAAAAAAAAAGTTATGCTAACACATCTAATTCTAAGTATGGTTCAATTGTTAACCTTTCGCCTATTCGAAATCTTAATGTACTCGAAATCAGAAGACGCACCGTGTCGAATTTCTCTGTGCATTCATGTAGCTTTATCAACATTCCCAATTTAGCTTTCATCTCTCCCAAGAATTTCGATTGAAATCCACCCACACACATCTAGATTCTTGCCTAAAATCCGGACTCCATCGTGCAATTTCACGAAAATGTGTTTTAAATTTGATGTCCATGACCAACGCTTGATGGGTAGAATGACAATGAATCATACATACTTTTCAAAAGATCGGAAGTTCAAATTTGCGAATAAAAAAAAAATCTTGCTTGGGAGAAAAACAAAACCCAAAACCGTCCAAAGTCCAAAAAATTTAAGCTCAATAAGCTAAACGTCAAATTCAAAAAAAAATTGATGTCCACGATTTTGTCGAATAAGATTCCCAATGAAAAAGTTTAAAAATCTTTATTTTTAACCCAAAATTGAAAATAACTTCTAGTGATGAACAACTTAAAACAATAATTGAAGTGTTGGAAATGCTTCCTCTTGTTAGAACTTGCAGAAATTAATTGACAGTAAATCCCACAGAAGAAGATAGACCAATTCAAACTTACCAAGACATTCAACAAAGTTAACGACAAGCCTGTCTTATTCTCAGCGTCCAAGTAAATGAAAAACTCACCAAAACATGATTCCAACCAGCCATTTATGGATGACATCTCTCTATAACTTCATTTCCCTGTGTACTCCCTCTTATTCCAGCTTCTGTATCTGCTGCGGACTGAGTGGAGCTAACATTATTGGACTGCCCGGAAGCTGTTTCCTCGGTGAGGTGCCTTCCAGCAACGGCCTCCCGGTGCCAACCAGAGAAGTTCGCCTTGAGCCGTGCGACGAGAGCAGCATTCTGAACGTCCAATTGAGGACACTCGGTGCGAAAACTCTGTAGATAAAGAAAATGTCGTACCAGCTCGGGAACTTTACATACTGGTCTCCGCGGCATGCACCTGATACAATCAACCTCGCATATTCCTCCATCGGTCCACCACTTCCATTGACCTGGGACAGATGCATTTTGAGACAACAGAAAGGTGATCGTAGAATATAATGGGGAAGCGTAGAACAAATATTTGGTCGCGATGAATCTGACCGATGACGAGTCAAGAGGCAATGATCAAGAATCAGTTCCTCCAAGAAAAACTTACTTCCCTTTCTTCTTTCCACTGCATCTCTGCACCTTCCTCGAGCATAAACCTGCCTCTAGTCATTTCACTTCCGATCCACCCATGTGTCGCTACGGTTATGCCAACTTCATCACTGACTTCGAATCTCAATGTCTCGTAGAAGTTTATTAGGGCTGTTTTAGCAGCCTGAAGAATTAAGCAGGGCCAAAGAAGAGAGTTAGGAGAAAAAAAACAGAATGGAATCATTACTCTCCCCTCTCGTCATCGTTGTCCACGAGCGTCTTTTTGCATCTCAAAAACAATTGTAAGAACAAGAATGGAATTTTCAGTAATCCTTGCATTTAAAATGAAGGTCCTATATTTGACTTTTTCGGTAATCGTTGTCCTGCATACATGATACATGAAATATGAATAAATATAGAAAAGAACCACTCACAGAGTATAAGCTCATTCTCGGAAGGGGCAACCAGTTCTCAACTGCTGCATTAACGATGATTCGCCCGTTGGTTTCATGCAGATAAGGTAGAGCAACGAAAGTCGGATAAACATTTCCCCAGAAATTTATGTCCTAGCATACCAAATAAAACAGAGTTACATGGCAAAGCAACAGGCCATCTGGAGAACAAAAGTACATCATCAAGCAACAAACACTTACTAGCAAATGTGGAAAAACAGATGTGTCCGTTACTTCTTCAAGGTAGAATGTGTGTCCCAGACTTGCTGTGTTGACCAAGTGATCAACTGTAGAAGAGATTAACAAGGATTAAACTCAGAATGGCGTGAAAAGGCTATTGCTCGTGCAGATTGTAGAAGCAGATTATGGCGGTGCTTCAATGAGATATACCTCGGCCGTAAAAGTTGACAGTTTCATTGACGAATCTCCTACATTCATCCTCTTTAACGACATCGGCAGCCACAACCATGACATGCTTGGCACCCAATTGTCTAGATTTTTCAGCAATTCCTCGCAATCTATTCTCTCTTCTTGCAACCAGCACAAGATTTGCTTTTCTCCTAGCATATTCATACGCAATTTGCTGCAAAAAAAAGCGTCGTCATGCGTCTATAAACGAGGAAGTTCAAGCATAACTGAAGAGTTATCTTTTATCCATTTTTTGATTTCGCAATACTCATTCATTTACCTTAAAGCAAATAAACGAATCAACCTACCAGGACACCTTGTATGTAGACACACATTCGAGTCGGGTAGGAAAAATTCTCTCACAATTGTGCTCCAAAGGTGTGATAAAAGGCTCAAATGATTTGATTGTTACTATCAATAGCAACAAGATGGACCTACTTTTGTGACACACTTCTTAAAGGAACTCCAAGGTTAAACATGTTTTGACCTAAATAATTTTAGGATGGACGACTTCTACTTCTACTTTTTCAGGATACGTACGAGCGAGAACAAAACAAATCGGTCTGATCACTGGATGTTACTTACTAAAAGGACTCAAACACAAAACCTCTTAATTTTTTAAGCTAGAAGAAACGATCTAGGCGCTTGCTGGTTCGACCAAAATAGATATCATCGATTAACTCAAAGCAATCAATTTCACCTCTCCAATGCCAGAAGAAGCTCCGGTGATAATGACCACCTTGTCCTCCATGTCCTCGCTGTTGAAGCTCTTGTAGACCCACTCGCACGCGCTGATGAAGCACAGGGCCGGCCATGCACAGGCCAGCATCACCATGCTCGCTGGCGGAACCACCCAGTTCATTATCGAGTTTATGAAATCCATCTCCTGGTTGATGATCAACAAGAACCAGCTCGCCCAACTTCAGACCAAACTAAGAAGCTATAGAGAGAGAGAGACAGATAGAGAGAGAAGGGAATGGATAAGGAAGAGATAGATAGAGATGATGGAGAGACATGGGAAGTGGGTTTTGTTTTAGAGTTGGTTTGGTGGTGGCTCATCAGCTGCATGCAAGGGGAAGAGTGAGTTACACGTGTTGTTTGCAATGGTTTTGGTTCTTTCTTTCGTGGGGAGTGCGCAGCCTTTTGGACTCTCCTGCGTTATAAATCATCTTGATATGGTTGCCCTGTGGATGAAGGATGGATGGGAAAGGGTTAATAAACCAAAGATTTTTCAATTATAGTTACTAAATAAATAAATAATTTTCTTTTATCAGATCAACAATGAATTTTGATTTTTTTTTTCATTTGTCCTATTATTGACCAGTGCCATGTTTGGGCACCCTTGTGCTTTGTCTTTCTCCAAAATTCAGTTGACCCTTATGTTGTTATGAATATAGTATAGGCGCTTACCAGAAAAAAAAAATAGAGAGTATAGGCCATAACCTATAAACAATATTATTGCACATAAACAGTGACACTGTATAGTGAACCGAAATTAAAAAAAATGTGAGAATATCTGGTGTAAAAGTTGTTTGAGGAAAAAAAATCCATGAAAATGAATATTACGTAGTGACGAAGATAATTATGAATCTGATCTTTAATTGTGCAACAGCCGAACAAACTAATACAAAAGAAGACTTGCAGGTTGTCGAGAACTAAGAAATGTAAGGCTTCCCGCGTTTTCAGGGAAAACAAATCTAGCAATTTTCTAAACAACTCTAAACCGAATTTCTAACATTTTCCATTTTCTCATTTCGGTTCGTTTTTTTACGTAGTTCTTATTTAGTCATTTGCCAACATTTTCCACTTGATTCACATTTCAATAGTGTATTAAGTGTTTATAGTGATTTTTTTTCTTTCAAAAAACTAAACTTTTGGCTGTCTGAAAGAGTTATAATAATTATAATAAAATAATTAGAGAAAGACAGCAATTCTAAACGGAAACATAAAACAAACATAACAGAACCTTGCAAGAGAAGGATCAACGGACAGAATTCCAACTTCAAACACACATCGGAAACGGGTTTCTGGTCTTGTAACAAAATTCCCCAAGTTCCATAGATTCTAGCTCCATCCTTCTTGCCATTTTCCCTCTTACCTCTTTCTTGATCATCGCTAACCTTTCCTCCATTGTTACCTGCCCCTCCCCCAACCCTTTTCTTTTCCATAGACACATAACAGGGGCTCCAACAATCCATCTTCGTATTGGTGGTAGCTTGCAAGACTCTGCTAAATCCGGGCTCTCAGGATGGAGTGGTGGTGGTGGTGGCGGGGGTCGGGCTGATCAAACATCGTAGATTTCCGGACATTATAGTTTTAGGCCAAAGCGCGCATTGTCGAGGTTGCTCATACGAATATTATGGGCTGCATATGCTCCAAAGAAACAGCAGAAGAAGAGCCGAAACCTGAAAACCACAGCAATCCATCCCGAGTTTCAGACAAGTCCTCCGTGCAGCTGGTTGCTCCTGCTCCGGCAAAGACAGATGAGATTTCGTCAGAGATTGTGAACAAGGATGCTTCGATAGGCAAGGGAAATGAGTCTGGAGACAATGAAAACGTGCAACATGGAAGCGACAAGCACCACCGTATGGATAGGATTATTAGCATTCCCCGTGGCGCGGAGGGGGAGCTAGTTGCTGCAGGTTGGCCTCATTGGTTGACATCCGCTGCCGGAGAAGCCATCAAAGGTTGGATCCCTCGGCGAGCAGATTCGTTTGAGAAGCTAGAAAAGGTTAGACCTTTGTCCTAATATTATTGGATGAGCAGCATATGAACATGAATAAATATCTAAATGTACTAACACAAACATGATTGTGAATGGCAGATTGGACAGGGGACTTACAGCATTGTATATAAAGCTCGCGATCTCGAGACTAGAAAGATTGTTGCGATGAAGAAGGTGCGGTTTATGAACATGGACCCGGAAAGTGTACGGTTCATGGCAAGAGAAATCCACATTCTGCGCAAACTCGACCATCCGAATGTGATGAAGCTTGAAGGGATCGTCACATCACGGATGTCAGGAAGCTTGTATCTTGTGTTCGAGTACATGGAGCACGACCTTTCCGGGCTCGCGGCTACACCCGGTATCAAGTTCACTGAACCACAGATAAAGTGTTACATGCAGCAACTCTTTCGAGGACTGCAACACTGTCACCAGCGAGGCATTCTTCACAGAGATATTAAAGGGTCGAATCTTCTGGTAAACGACGACGGGGTTCTTAAGATTGGAGACTTTGGTCTGGCCAACTTCTTTCAGCCTGGTCAAGATCAGGCGTTAACAAGCCGAGTAGTGACTCTATGGTACAGAGCTCCTGAGCTTCTGTTTGGCGCTTCGAAGTACGGGGTCGCTATCGATCTGTGGAGCGCCGGCTGCATTCTGGCCGAACTGTTTGCAGGCAAACCGATCATGCCTGGAAGGACAGAGGTGGAACAAATGCATAAGATATTCAAGCTATGTGGTTCGCCCTCCGAAGACTACTGGAAAAAGACGACATTGCCGAAGGCGACAACGTTCAAATCCCAGAATACGTACAAGCGCTGCATAAAAGAGACATTCAAACACTTCCCTCCCTCGGCCTTGGCTCTCGTGGACAAGCTTTTGTCGTTGGACCCGGATGCCCGTGGCTCTGCAACTTCAGCTCTTAGCAGTAAGGTATGTTCGTCCATCCGTTAGCTAAGCTTTGCACTACATTTTTGCAGACATTTGTTGGTGGTTCACTATCTTTATTCACTTATTTCTGTTTCCACCTTAGTTCTTTAGTTCCGAACCTCTCCCGTGTGATCCATCAAGCCTACCGAAATATCCTCCAAGTAAGGAGCTCGATGCCAAGCTCCGAGAAGAAGCGAGAAGGCAAAGAGAAGAGGCAATTAAACAGCGTGGAGCAGAATCCGTTAGAAGGGGCTCAACCGATCTTAAAGCAGTTCCTACACCAGAATTCATTGCTCAGGGACAGAAAAAAGCAGTTAGCAGTTATAAGTATGATTATATCGAAGACTCCGGCTCGGGTTTCCCGATCGATCCTCCTAGGGGAACCAAAAAACATGGTTTTAGCCATTCTACTTCGATGATTCATCCAAGTGTATCCGGACAATCATTAAACAAGAACGAAGATTTGTTACGACATAAAGCAGAGTTGAGGATGCAGATGTCTCATAGGGCTCGAGCATCAGTAGACGCATCGTCCAACTCCTCGCATAAGAGGGGAGAACAACCACCTTCTGCAAAAGAAACATCAGTAGCAAGGTTTGTCCCAAAGAAAAACAGGATGAACTTCTCCGGACCACTGATGCCTCATGGAGGGAACATTGAGGAAATTCTGAAGGAGCACGAAAGGCAAATCCAGGAAGCTGTCCGTAAAACGCGCATGGAGAAGTCAGGAACCAAACAGAACCATGATGGCTCTGCTGTCGGAAAGCATCAAGCAAAATGCAGATGACAGTTCTCGACAAGCTCTTAATGCTTGCCACTTCTGCACCCTGCAAGAGGGGCCCCTTCAGTGGCTGCCTCATAGCCAGAAGCTTCTCCAACCGAGAAAATCATCGAACAGAATAACAAGGCATGGAGGTCGTGTCTGTGAAGAAGCGGTCCGAACGTTTCCCATTGAGTTGTGAGATACATGGGGTAGGATGGGTCTATTGGGACGTTTTCGTGCAGATGAAAGAACATGAAATTGCAGCTGCTCATACCTTTAGATGCGTCCAAGAGCCGAGGACAATGCTCGAGCTGACGTGAAGACCACCTGAAACTGGTAACGGTACCTTGAAAAGGAATGCACAACAATGGCATGGACGTGGGTTGTTAGGAGCAGATTCTTACTGGAGTTGTACCGCAAACTAGTGTTTAAAGATGAGATGTCTATATGCTATTTAGAAGACACAGAATGAAAAGTAAGATGAGCTCCTAGTGCTGATAAGCCAATTGGTTCTGCATAAAATGTAGAGATCAGGGTCGATACTTATCACAAAAAAAAAATTAATCGAAAATATTTCGTAGTCAGACACATCCGTTAGACCTAGTAATCCAAATTCAAACATGTTTGAACAAAAGAGAGGACTCTCCCTATTCAGTTTTAATCTCTCACCGTTTGATCTACATGCTCGGTAGTACACGATCAGCATCTGAATCTAACATAAAGGGATCACAAAAGTGGAAAGAATCAATATTTGCTGCATAATCCATTCCACCAAGTAAGCACTGCAAAATATATCGAAGAATAATGAACTAATTATGGAGACAATAGACTTGAGAAAACTTGATAACATTAACAAGTACAGGTTTTACGTACAAGAAGCTAGCGCTAAAGTTGTTAATGGAAGCCCTAGCCATCCAGGAGCATGAAGAACAACATTCTGCCCAAAAAGGCAATAGCTTTCTGTACATTTGCCTCCATGCATATTTCTGGTTCAAAGTCCTGACTTGTCCTTAACTAGTTATTAGACTTATTTGGACATCCATAGCGCAACAGTTTCTTACATGTCTTTCTTTGGCTTTCGGCTCAACTCGGCGTAGTGACCACCCATTAGCTGCAAAACTTCCTGCCAGAGATTCTCGGATGACGAATCTGATGCAGCTCCGTGAATCAAATCTAAGCTACAAGCAGCAACATGCCAATGCTCTAATTCAATCTCCTCCCTCAATTGATCACGGAGCCAGCCGCTATAACCAAGGAAGAGTCTGAAATCGTCAGGCTTTAAAACTCCGCTCTTGACAAGACCGACAGCTTCATCCAAACTGTTCCTATAACCGAAGAACAAGCCAGGGACAACCTCTTCAAACCCTGGATGCTTCATATTTTCCTCGGCTCTAAATAACAAGGTGCTCGAATCAAGGGGGCCACCGAAACGCAACGAACAATCAGCAAAAGTTTTTGCTAGCTCACTACTATTGTCGGGTATCATTTGTCGAAACTTTTTCTTAAGTGGGCGATTAATAATAACTCCAAATAGGCGATCTTGTGGATGCGGTGATCCTATACTGAGTAAGAGAATAACAGTCCTCTCAAAAGGGTGCATGCCATCGAGTGCTTCGGTAGCAACAAGGATACAACCATTCTCAAGTTCAGATAAAGGATGAGCCCACTTTCGACCGAGCGGTTTAATCTCCGGTGCTTGCTCTCCTTCTCTGAGAGCATTAGCTTCTGCCTTTTCTACCTGTTCAAAAAAACACCAGCCATACTTGTAAGTTCAAGTTATGCCCCAAAATCAACTTGTACATGGAAAATTACGAAATTCGAACAGCAATATTCGAATCAAGAACACAAAAACATCATAACCTCAATCATCTTTGCTCTGAAATCTCGCCAGTTGGGCTTTACGTGATGGGATTTTCTTCCATCAGAGGAACTGCTGCTTCCTTTTGATGCATCACCACCTGAAAAGAAATAAGTCCATCATGGTCAACGCAAAAAAAAAAAAAGTTTAGCACACACACTAAAAAAAGGACTAAAAGAAACAGAAATCAAAAATAAAAAAAAACGGTTGTCGTCATCAGTAATTGAGTTGAAACTTTGCAATTCAAGATCTTGTTAGAGGTAGAAGAGGGCCCACCACCAGAGGAAGTGTCGTCGTTATTGCCCTTGTTTTTGGGGATGGCCCTAAGAACAAGGGGAGGCGCACAGTAGCGAGGGGGGCGCCAAGTGAGCTCACCAACCCCAAACCTGGGTGGGGAACAGTAGCTGGTCATCAAGCTCCCCCATAAGGTGGTTCCCTTCGTCACTTGGCTTAACCCCCAACTCAGATCCATCCTCCTCCTAATACTTCTTCTTCCCTTCTGCTTTTTTCTCCTTATATTTTGTTTTATTTTTTCTAGTTGCTTCTTCTTCTTTTTTTTTCCTTTTTTTTCTTTTCCGTTAATTACGAGGACCCATTTAATATCCAGAATATATATTACTGTTCAGTTCCGAGTACCCACCAATAAAAGTCTAACTAACTACACTATTACTATTATTGGGATAAACATAAATTATTTTATTATCAAGCTTAATCCTATATTTCCTAAATATATAGTATTTGTCCATATCATCAGTTAATTTTTGTATTTCACTTATTTTGTACTTTTTCGAAGCTTTATTGAGTGAGTTACAATAGTTACAACTTTATTACGTGATAGATAAAGCATTGCCCGTTACATTATATTGGCAAATTCTTCAAGGTTTAAGATAAATATATTTTAATCGACTAAAAAAGGATTTTCTTTTTTTAATATCCAGGCTTAAGGTTATGTTTTTATGAATTTTTCAAGGCTTGTTATTATTGAAGGTAAATGGTTTTTTCTTGATTAATTTGACTGTCCATAGTCCTATATATTCACACACACGCAGTCACAAGTTTGTACAAATGTCTGAATATTGACAGTGATTGTTATTCTCATGAAATGCACAAATGTTATTCTCATTTCAATTGGACCTTTTATATATTACTGAAAAAAGTACTTAAAAAGCCAAAAATAAGGAGCAAAATTGGCTGGCTGATAACGGAGTGTCTTCTTCGGGGATAAGTTAAATAATTAAAAGAGATTCAAAGAATGACTACCCAAGTCCAGTGACAAAAGACGATGGTGATGGTCGACTTCATTGGGGCTTTGACCAGTATACGCTCTCCCCGACAGAACTTGCGGCTCATCGACAACGGGATATGGCCGGAGCCAAGCACACGAAGGATGTGGTCGCTCATTCAGACAACGCGACCTCGGAAAGATTGTCGCGTCTTCTCTGAACAAACATCTTGTGGAATGCATCAAATCGGTCTTCTCTGATTGCTTCTCTAATCATGCGGAAGAACCCAAGATAGTGGTGAGTGTTATGTCTGCAGCAAAACAGAGAACAGTATATCACCAACAAATAGAACAGTGGTTATCGTCATTTTCCATTATACTTTGAGTGTCGAGAATCGTACATTTCGAGCAGAACCTGTGCTAACATTTCATGAACATTGAGCAGGTGATTGATGTATGCCCTGGTGTGGTTTTGGCATGTGTAGCAACTACAGCATTCGACAATTGGCAAAGAGTCTTTCCTGCAATACCAATTCATAAATAACCCCGAGAATTTGAACTCAAAAGACCCATGAATTCGGGCAAAGCTGTAACAAATTGAGTACCTGTAAACTGTTGCTTTCAAATTTATCTTAGTGTTGTCGAATCCTGTGTTGCACAACTTATTTCCAGATTTGCTCTGCTCAATCTCACCCAAGGGAAATGTAAGTGCAAATCCCCCTAGAGTAAGATGGTAAACGTACCTACATAACCATGAACAATCAGCTGACATAAAAACTTCACCTGAAAGTGATAAACTTTGAGATTGATACATACGATGAGTCAAAAATGTCAATACCAGCAGCAACGCCCTGCAGTACCTCCTCTATCAATGACAACAAGGAAAAGTAGATGATTAGCAATGCAAAAGCCATAAATAGAAATAAAGAAGCAGTAAGAACCATCTTCCTGATGTCATCCCCAAAAAAATTTCATTAGAGAAGGCAAACTCAAAACCTTTAGCCAAGAGCCCTAGACTATGAAAGATTTCAGTTCTTGTCTTTGTTTAGATTCTAGCTTGTTTTACCCAAATGGAACATTGACCGCTTCAAGTAACAAGTATTGTTGAACAAAAAGGAAAATATCAGAGTGATCGACAATATACATTATTAGTAGGAGCTTCTGACCATGAACTGGTAAGGCATCAACAGTGCCCTTGGCTTTTGACATGCATTCAGATGGAATTAGAGATTCAAAAAGCAGAAGTCAATCAGCTTATACCTGGCAATTCAAGTCCGGAGATTAATCGAGGGAGTTGTGGCTTTGCTTGCAGTAAACCATCCTGATCAAATTCATATCAAGAGTTAAAGTTTAGTCATAAAATAGACAACAGATATGTCAATCATATTAACCCTACCATCCTTATGCAGACAATTTGAGTAAACGTCACCAAATTTTACTTTAGTTTATGGGGAACTAATTTAGCAGTACATGTACAAATAATTTTCTGGAGCTCAACATGTGCACTCGAGATCTTCTATTGTATGTACAAGATAGAAACAACTAAATAACTGCAAATATAAAAAGTTTGTGAAAGGCGTCCGCAGTTTTATTAAGCTTCAGACACAGAAACTCTATATCATGTCAATGCTGGGTGAAAAAGTAATTACTTGTCTCATGATACGATGAAGAATCACGGCTAGACCAGTTTTTTTCATGTACGTAGCAATATTACAAAGTTCAGTTACAAAGTGGCTGCCTAAACAAAGAACACTTGGGAGGTATGTCCTACAATATGAATGCTCACATAACTGTTATACTTTCCATAGACAGAATGGTTGATGGGGTGTATCTTAACTCGCAGCCAAAAAGATTCCAAGAACAAAGAAGAGCCCAGAAAGTACCAAGCTAATAGTTATATGATTCTTAGAAGAACTAGTATATAAAAGGCCAGAACTACTATATAGAAGGCCATACTCAGAACATACAGTAATTCGTGTTATTTGGTTATATGTTACACTTGTGATCTTCCAGAATACTTACAGTTACAGAATTTAGCAGATCATGTCTCTCATGCATGCTCTCTCCAAGGCCAAATCCACCAATCCAATAGCCTGCAAGAAGCATCTTTTTATTTAAGAATCTGTCTACTGATCCCAGTAGACCCAAATAGAACTTAATGAGGTACAAAAACTACTCGACTCATACAGATTATAAAAACTACTGGACCATCATCATCTTTTTATTTAAGAAGCATCTTCCATTGCAATTTCTGCATGAATCGTTCATAAATCATCAAGCAGAAACAAGTTCACAACTTTGTCTCTCCTCACCTCCCCACATCGTTTGGTGATGTCAATAAGAAGAAGACACCAAACTTATTCAAACAAATTACTGCTGGACAATGCTGGGATGACATTAAAGCTAGACAAAGGGAGAATGCCGCTGTTACTTATCGAAAATCTGCCCTTCCGGTAGAAATATTTTGATTTGGCTATCAGGTTAAAGGTGCAGAATGAACATGTACATCCTCTACGCTTCTTTTAAGATATGGAATCATGAAGTAGTAGCAATCACCCTCGCCTTTTCTCACTTCTTACGACAATTTCATTAATTTGTTGGCTGCTGGACAAAGCAAAATCTTAGGCTTCGTAACCTTCACAAAACCTCCAACTACCGCTACATAATTCAAAGGCTAACGAATGTCAATCTCACCTCACCCAACCATCTTCCCACATCATGAGCTCATTCAGCTAGCAACACCCTGTCTCCAACATCCTAACTTACAAACAACACTCAGTAATCTTCTCTGAGGCCAACCAGCTATATGAAAAGTTCATCTCATGTGCTTCTACCACGACTATTCTTCATGAAGAACCAGCCTGACATCTTCCCCTCCCGACATGTTCATTGCAACACCAAGTCTAAGGATTATGGTTAACAACTATTTTTCTATCAAATATCTGTCCAACATCCGCACCCTAGGAGAGTCATTCTGCTAATATAACACTCAATTGATAAAATTTAAGACTAGTTGAGACGGAGCGAAATAATTAGAGCAATTAAATTGCACTGTGCTTGGAACTGTAATTAATCTCTTTTTAATTACTTCTCAAATACTTCGATACATATAAAAGAGATCAAGGATATAGCAAGCAGTCACCTGATACAGTTCGCTTGGCTATTTCTTCTACACACCTAATTCGCTCTTTTATATTTGTTCCTCCGACAATAGATCCAAAGACAGCTCCAGCTGCCTAAAAGATCCAGTTAGTTCAAATGCACAAAGGCAGATCATCAACATTTAAAACTTTCACATGCACTATCCGTAAAGCAAACCTAGAATTGCAACAAGAAAGTGAAAAGAAAGCAACAAATTATGAGGTACATCTCCCTCACACCTTACCTCATTAAAGATTCCACATATGCAACTGAGAATGATGATTATCAAAATTCCAAAAATTGGCACCTCATATAACACGATGTATATATAACTCGGCAACTAAAGAGAGTTGGGTAATATAGTTTACCGGGCTAAGTGCAATGCATTCGTCAAGCCACTTTACCGTCCGATCAACGGAAAGCTTGTTTCGCTTATCGGAGACCCAGGCAGGAACTTCATCCGCAAGGGATGTCCAAATATTTGGCAACAGGGACGAAATCCATTCCATGTAGTCGCTAGCTTTAACCTGCAGGAATGCAAGTTCTCATCAAACAGAAGAAACCAATCTCCGAAACAAATTGTACTAAAATTTCCATCAACGCAACTCACCAAACGACGACCACTCGGAGTGTCGAAAGAAGCACCAATTCTATTCGTCGTCTCGCATTCCGGAAGACATTGAATAGAGTCCCGTGGTATTGCAGCAAAGGCGTGTTCTTTCAGTCCAACCAATTGGTGTACCCCGCCAACCTCGGCTATCGTCTTTGGCGAAAGTCCTTCAAAGCTGCAGAGCCATAAACCCGCGTCACGGTCCGGCCTCAACGTAGTCCATTTCGAAAACTACGAAACGCGAAGATCTCGGAACAGATAAAACAACAAACAGCTTATCTGCATTCGGAAGGGAAGCTTACAAATGGAGGGGGCTGAGGTGGAGGAGGGCAGAGTCCGGGAAAGGAAGAGAGGGGAGGAGGTCGGGGGGGATGAAGCAGGGGAGGCCTTTACGAGTGGAGAGGAGAAGGGCCGGGGTCTCTATAGGGGTCGGGCAGCTGCCCAGGTGGAGTAGCCCTGCCCGGGCCTTCCCGCTGCTCCATGCCTTCACCGTGAACTTCATACTTCTTCTTCTGGCGGCCGTCAAATTCGTTTTCCTGAGTTAATTGGGCGAAAATAAATACTACGAGACCAGTTTTAAAGTTTGGAAAATATAGCTAGGTTTAAGAGTTGAAATAATATTAGGGAAAAGTCTATTTTACTACTTGTCCGTCGTGAAAAATTATATTTGTTGTATGTACTATGTAGTTTAAAAGTTGGGAAACTCCAATTTAGTATTGTGTTTTGACTCGTTTCTATCTAAGTCCCTATAATTTGAAAAAGTTAAACCGAGTCCAACTTTGTCCAATTTTCTCAATTGGGTCACCGCTGACCCATTCGATTTATTTTTGTCCAAACACACCGTTTTGGAGCGCTTGGGCGACTAACCACGCATGAATCTAGTGTATATGGCAAAATCCAACGTGAATTGGCAAATTTCTTTTATAAATTTTGAATAAACTACCAAGTTCCCGACGAGCGCTGAGGTGGGTTTTATAATAATATTAAAAAATTTAAGCACCACCTGCAAATTTGTTAGTCCACGTCAAAATTGTCATATCACATTCTCAAAATGGTGCGTTTTGACAAAAATGAATCGAAGCGGTCAATGGGGTGCCACCCTGAGCCACATTGACGCTCTTGCCTGCGTGGCACGCTCTGAATGGTCCACATGGTTTTTCGTGCCAAAATTGGTAAATTTTTTAAATTTTTTATTATTATTTTGCACTATTCTATTTAAATGACTTTCTGTTGTTAATAGTTTTATAAAATTATTTATATCCAATAATTTAATTGCATTCAAAAAATTCGTAGAAATGAATATTTTAGTTAGTTCAAATTAATTTTAGGGTAAATTACATCTGGTCCTCTCGGGTTTGGGGTATTTAACGCTCGTCCCCCTGCTTTTCTAAAATCGATTAAAAAACTCATTCTGTTTGGAAAAATTATACGATTCAGCCCCTCATGCCGGAATCGGAGATTTTCTCCGGCGAGAAGGCACGAGAAATGATTATTATACCCTTCTATTAAAAAACTAAAAAAACAAATAAACACTCTTCCTTCCTCTTCCTCCTCCTCCTCCTCCTCCTCTCTCCTACCTATTCTCTCCTCCCTCGTCCTCAACTTCATCGACAAGTTAATCCAAACCCGCATCAGTTCCCCCGACCAGATCCAAACCCTATGCTCTCCAAAATTGTCAACTGCACACCGATTACAACAGAGAGCGAACCAAATCGAAGCGTATGACCTAAAACGCTAGCTATCTCGAGAGGAAAAAAGTCAGATCTGAAATCCACTCGAAGATCTCGGAAAGACGGAGAGGGAGGATCGGACGGTGGAGGACATAGCGATGGCTCCCTTATTCTTCGGCCTCCCGGTAAGATGAGGAGAGAGATGGTTCTTTCTGGTTCTGGATCCGAGTTGCTTCTATTTGTTGCCTAGCCGAATCCGATCATCATCTTTGGTTCGTTGAAGCGAGTAAGCGACGACCCTTTTCTTCGCTGCTTTGGGCCCGCCTTTTGCTTTTAGCCCAGATGATGATGATGACGACGACAAGCCACCCATCAATTAATTAATTTACAGTTACCAATTCATAATTACATGCTTCTACCGCCGCCTTGAGTAAATCGGGAATAATAATATATTAAGGAAAGGGAAGGTGCTTAGGACGTAACCACCCACCCGACTAACCAAGCTTAAGCTTCACGATGATCCTCCCCTTTGTTCTACTTGTATTCCGCCGCCAATGATGCACTTGTAAATTATTGCTTTGCTTCCGCATGAAACGGTAAGGGTGAAGTCAAAGGGGAGTAGCCGACGATGTTTTGATTAAGGAAAAAAAACTCTTAATAGTTTAGGTGGAGAGGACGGAGCAGAGCGGGGTGCACGGGGTCTAGCTGAGAAAAAACTCTTAATAGTGTTTATTTGTTTTTTTATTTCTTAATAGAAGGATATAATAGTCATTTCTGGTGCTTCTTCGCCGGAGAAAATTTCCGATTTTGGCATGAGGGGCTAAATCGTATAATTTCTCCAAACATGACGGGTTTTTTAATCAATTTTAGAAAAACAGGAGGGCGAGCATTAAATACCCAAAACCCGAGGGGGCCAGATGTAATTTACCCTTAATTTTAACATTTTTAAATTCATATTCAAATTTAATACAGTTAACTTTATTAAAAAAGAAAATAGAATTGACGTAGAACTGACGTGGAAATAACGTAGCAGAGACATGCCCCAACTATTGTGAGAAAAAAAACTGAATGCAAGAATACTCACATTGATAAGTGTAGCAATAACATGGGACAAGATTCGGTCCTGGAAGTCATTTCCAGGATCGTCCTTGAACTGGTTTTCTTAGTATGTTCAACTGGTTTTGCCAAAACCAGTTGAATATACTAAAAAAACCAGTTGAACATATTAAGAAAACCAGTTGAATGTACTAAGAAAACCAGTTGAACATATTAAGAAAACTAGTTGAATGTACTAAGAAAACCAGTTGAACATATTAAGAAAACCAGTTGAACATATAGAAATAAACGAATTGACCATTTTGCTGGAAACCACTTGAACATTCATTGGGAACCACTTGAACATACTAAGAAAACTACTTGAACATACTAAGAAAATCACTTGAACATTAACTGACAAACCACTTGAACATACTAAGAAAACTACTTGAACATAGTAAGAAAACCACTTGAACATACTAACAAAACCACTTGAACATACTAGGCAAAAACCACTTAAACATACATCGGGAACCACTTGAACATACTAACAAAACCACTTGAACATACTAGGCAAAAACCACTTAAACATACATCGGGAACCACTTGAACATACTAAGAAAATCACTTGAACATAATAAGAAAACCACTTGAACATTAACTTGCAAACCACTTGAACGTACCAATAAAACTACTTGAACATAATTTGCTAAACCACTTGAATATTCGATTAATTAATGGTCAATAATTAATGCTCGATAATTAATGGTAAGTAATTAATGGTAATTATGAGAATGGTTATTAATTAATTAGGTTCCCATACTCGTGCGCCTTCCTTTTCTCTTTCCCCACTTTCCTTTTCTCTTCTCCCGCCTCTCTTTTCTCTCTGCAGGATGTCCTGGACTCATTTACCTGTCCAGGACTGAATCCAGTTCCCAATAACATGCTTCCAAACTGATGCACATGGTCTTAAATGCTTAAAAACTGACATCTCTTACGTGTGATCATGATTCAATCTCTAGTTGTACTATGTTTTTTAAAACCATGAAAGAGAGATTTAAATTTCATATATGGAAATACTAGAAGTGGCATATTCTTTAATAAGATGTGAAGGCACTCAAACCAATAAGGAAATTAGAAAGTTATCATAATTGTTGCACGGATAGCAATATAATTTATTTTCTATAAATGGCTACACAAAAATTTTGGAAATTTTTTAGGATTAGACAAACATTTTTAGCAATTTCATTAATTATTTGTCCATCCAGGAAAAAAAAACATAAAGATTACAGTGCACATTCTTTTTTGTGCGTGCGATTTGGACTATCGGATTATATGCACATAATTGATCTGAGTCGTCAGATCATCAGAGTAAAATAGGGAAGTGATCCGATGACCAAAATCAGTTTTATGCAAGTGATCTGACGGTCTAGATAATGTGCTCACATACACACTCCGGTGGAATGTATACCGCAATTTTTTCAAAAAAACGCCTATAAATTAATATTAACATTCCAACACAAAGTCACACATCTCTCTAATCTCTTATCCTCTCATAAGTTCAGTCTTGTTAGGGTATTTCTCTCGAAATAACATGGATCCTCGAAAGATAAAGATAAAGAAGCCAAGGCAGATGACCTTCTCCAAGCTCCGAACGCTCTTTAATGAGGCTAATGAGCTCGCCACCTTATTTGCCACCCAGATACTCATTGTAGTGTTCTCCCCGAAAGGCAAGGCCTTTTCCTTCGCCAGCCCTAACGTCCCCTCCATCGTGAATCGATTTCTAAATGAAGGCGACCAGGAGGAGGCTCAAGTTAGGAAGCTCCAACGACGATTGAACGATCTATTGAAACAGATCAAGGACGAGAAGGAGAGAGGAGAGAGAATCAAGAAGGCACTCAAGGCTTATAAACCGATCAAAGAGCTCAATTTTGAAGAGCTCGTGGCGATGAAAACTAAGCTCGAACAACTTAAAAATGATGTGAAAAGGCGTAAGGCAGAGTTAGAGGCGTCGTCTTCATCGTTGGTTTTTCCAAAAAATACTGAGGATCAGAAAAATAATGAGGATTGATTAATTGTTGTCAACTTAATTTTCTCAACTATTTGGAAATTTATTGTTCCAATATTAAATAAATAAAGTAAAATTGGGTGATGATTTGTTGTTCAACATATAAATTAGTTATGTTGTTTCTCCTTTTGACTTGTGAAAATTTTAATTTGATGTTTGTAGAAAATACACTAATGTAGGAAAGTGTCATCAAGTTCTTCCCACGTTAACATATTTGTTTTACCCAGATTGGTATATCATCATCTTTCCTTGTCCCTCAGGGCGAAGGGAAACAAGTGCAGCTTGAGACCGTCGTATGTTCCTCTGATCTTGAATGTATGACAAATGGTGATGAGGCTAGGCTATATGTACATGTCGCAAAGTATGGCGTTGGTCACCAAATTTAGTTGGGATCGTGACAGCGAATAACAATTACAGTCTATATGACTATATCGGAGTTAGACCCAGCAGGACTAAATTTTTTTTATGAATTTTAATTTATGTGATTGTCCTAAATTTCGAGAATTTAGATATATTTAGATTTTGTTATCTTTTCAACAAAATTTTTCCTATTTTCACAAGAGATAAGAGATGAACACTAATTTCTTGGAATAAAGGTGAGATGCGTTCTAAGTGCAAAGCATTATAGAGAAATGTGTAACACTAATTTCTTGGATCCGGTGTATTACAGCTCTTTATTTAGAAGAGCTCTTGTAAAAATGGCTTATTTATTGATAAATTATTGACTTAATTACGTGATTATTATAATCTACTTAAATAAATGACAGAGTAAAGCTGAAGTCATTCATGAATTAACTAATAAGTGCGAGTAGTTTATTTATTCTGAGATTCAACAATTATCTCAACCTTATGAGTTGATTATTTAAAGAATGATCTGTCAAAACTATCTTTTTCCAATTTTAGTATCTTGTAACACTTTGACAACCAAAATTACACATAGCCTTATCGTCACTCGTCAGTATGGATTCGTCGATGCCTCATCACTCATCCTAAGAGAGTAATAGATACTTTTAAAACAACATTCTAAATCTTTGACAACTTGTACATTCAAAGCACGTTATTGTTAAAACTAACTCGTATATGTTTTCTTAACAACTTGTAATTGTCAAATGTAACCTTGCTCTATATGCTAACCAACGAACTCTTCAAACAAATTAATGTTTTCTTGTTTCTAAGTGCTTCTCTGTCGTCCTAAAAACAGTCTGCCAACCAATGAACTCTTTAATTAGCACCACATTCCTTTCAATTACCCAAACATATAAAAAGGATCTACACATGAGTTTGAACTCGTCCTACCAATTTTTGTCTTCCCTTAATCAAATTCTCAAGACAAACTACAAGTATCTTTTGTTGAGAAAAAATAAAATGCATGCAACAATAAGGAAACCTTCTCTTTTCCTTTCTCTTACAATATTTTTCTCCTTCTCTTTGAGTACCTCCATAGCCAGTATTTTCCATAATCCTTTGGCCTTCATCGACCCTCATCCAGCGAAGCCTCTCAACCATGGTCTCCCCTATCGGCCGAGCCGTCATCCGTTGAATGTCATCGACAATTGCTGGAGGTCGGACCCGTTATGGAGATCCGTCCGGCCGAAGCTCGCCACATGTGCCGTTGGATTCTCCGGGAAGATGACCGATAACATTGGTCCAACACTTAGACGGTACAGAGTATGGGATCCAAGTGACAATCCTTCCAACCCCAAGAAAGGTACATTGAGATATGCAGCAACATTATTGAAAGGGAAGGTGTGGATCACTTTTAAGAGGAAGATGACCATCAATCTTAAGAAGCCCCTCCTTGTGAGCAGCTACACAGCCATTGATGGACGTGGTGCCGAGGTTCATATAACTGGTCGATGCCTCATGATATGGGAGGTAAATAAACACATTTTTCTTCCTTCTACTTTGTTTCTCTAATTTATTATAGCCACATTCCACCCAAAAAATATTTGATTATGGCCTCATTGATTCTAAATAAATTATATGTTGTGTGTGTATGCTTATAGTTGTGAGTAATTGACTTGTTTAAAAAAAATGGGTAGAAATTTGTACAAACTGACTTTGTTACAGAGCCATTTTACATGCCGTACGATTAACAGTCTCGTACCAAAATTTGACTTTCCAATAAATTATGACATATATTAATATATTGAGAATATTGGGTGCGGTAAACTTATGTGTAAAAAAACAAAAATTTATACTTTGTTTACTTTTTCAATGTGCTATGTCATGGGATTCCCGGCAATGATAATGAGTCACAAAGTTCGTATTCTAATACCATATCAACATATTTTTAAAATAATAACTTGGTGAATTTTTAATTAACCTGCACTGTTCTGGTTCGAATTTTTTATGACCAGACAACAAATGTGATCATCCACGGGCTGAACATCCACGACTGCGTCAGTGACTCGTCTAGTGCTGACGTGATGACACCATCTGGGCTTCTGAGAATTGACTATAGCGATGGAGATGCAATAAGGGTGGTCAACTCATCTAAGATATGGATTGACCACAACACACTTTACAATGCCGATGATGGCCTCATAGATGTCACAATTGGATCCACCAACATTACAATTTCCAACAATTGGTTCAAGAATCAAGACAAGGTTATGCTTCTTGGGCACGACGACGGCTTCCCACTTGACAGAAACATGGAAGTCACGGTTGCATTTAATCGATTTGGGCCTCATTGCGTCCAAAGAATGCCCAGGTACATTTAAAATTTCAGGATTAAATCCTAAAATTTCGTTAATTATAGACGTCTTGTGATGTCTAGTCAAGTGTTGTTTGAAATTTTTTTATGGAATCTATAATTAATATAAATTGAAGTAATATCAGAACTAGTATTATATTGTTTATTATAATAAGTATTTGGATTGTAAAAAGCTTTAAAATTGCAGAGTTCGTTATGGATATGCTCATGTAGTCAACAACCTCTACCAAGGATGGGAAAAGTATGCACTCGGTGGAACCATGGATCCTGTTATTATGAGTGAAGGCAACTACTTCATTGCACCAGATAGTAAATATAACAAAGAGGTAAATAGATTCACACTTCATTGATACCAAACTGGTATTGCATGCCAATTACTTCTTATAGTTGCATCATAGTGTTTTGAATATTATTTGTTACTGTTTATTAGACCATAAATGTTACATTATGATTTTTGGTACTTGTAAATGATAAGCTTTGCGTATAATTAGTTATTATTTCATACTAAATGTACTTATTTATAAGATTGAAATAACTTTTGATCATATTCACATCACAAACAGGTAACATGGGGCGAGCACAGTAGGCGCCCACGCTTCTATACACAGGGAGATTTCTTCGAGAACGGAGCTTCACTGGCACTTACGAAGATGAACTACGCAAGAGTCAAGCTCTACGACGGAGACAACCGTTTCCCGGTTCTTCCCGCCATGCTGGTGAAGTCTATGGTGTTGGAATCTTCTGGTGCTTTCAGGTGCAAAAAAGCAAGGTGTTGGGTTCCACAAAAACTTGGGCATTAAGACAAAGTGAAAAGATATTGGATTCATTGGTTCTTAACAAATTAATGTTATTTCCATGAGTTTGATGGATCCTGATATTTTGTTAGATGCCTCTATTTAGTAGGATTTTTTTCATGTATTGTGTGGTCTATTTAGCTGTCTTTATCATTCAAAGATTGGAGGATCATTTACCGTTTTTTAATTTTCATTTATTCATTTAATTCATTCAAAAAATTTCAGAATTGTGGTATTAAAGGTTTTAATGAAATAATCAGATAACCCATAGTGATGTGTATATCCCGAAACAACTATACAATCACAGACAGCACCACAACATCTTGAGCAACATCTTGTAATGTCTTATGCAATATATTTTTTAATTTTTTTTACCCTTTATATATATAATATATAATCCATTTACCCCAAAAATGTAAAAAGTAAACATAATGAAAATCTCCAGTTCTTTCAAGTTCTCTCTGCATGGGTTATGAGGAGAAGCATATGATTATCAGGTGATTGATTGGATACGTATTATACAAATTAGTCTGTATGTTTCAGAATATGGATTGAATCGCACTAACATTTTCTTCATGCGACAGTTACTTATTTTTACATGATACCAATATTTTTTCCATACAGACGTGCATTTTTTGTATTTTTATTTGTTAGAATGACATTTTCTTCACTTGATACCAGTTAGTGTGAATTTTTTCCTTTTAATCTCATTTTTTTATTTTGTTTACAAAAAAGTCTCCAACATGTATATTTTCGTTTTATTTTTATTTTCATGAGAATGACATTTTCTTCGTACCTGTAATTTTGATTTTTTTTTCAAAAGCTCATCTATGTGATTCGGAAAAAAAATTATTCAACATCTAATCTAGTCCCATATTTATCTTGGGTAAATTGAATCATAAAGGGTTAGAGAAACCTAAGTTGTAGGCTACGAGGAGGAGATATTTTATTTCCACCTACTATAAATTCATTATTTCTATCATCGCTTAGAGATTAACTTATTTCTCGAGCAATGATTCTAAAAAACTTTCGATAAATGCTCAGAAAGAACTTGTTAAGCGTCTCTAGATGAGATTGTAAAGTTTGCGGCCGGGACAGCGAGAAATTTATATAATTGTGATTTGTTGATCGACCCAAATATCTAGTCTGACTAAATTGATTTTGGGCTAATGGATAAGGTTTTTGGTCGGCTTTGTGGCCCATCTACTTGATTATGACCATGCGAACTTGACCGTGAAGCAATAGTTCATATTGGGGTCCTACTGATTTTTTGATTTGTTCTGTTAAGTTGATTCATGTTTGTTGATTCGTCATGAATTTTGTTTAATGAGAAGGATTTTTATGTGCGACACAATCTGTTGTATTTGGTTCCATGTTATACTGCTATATATTTTAACATTTTTTACTAGATCATTTGAAAAATATCATATGCATCCATATTTCAACAATCAACATTATATAACGAGTGTCATGTAAAATTTTGTACTTTATGTAACAATAGTATTTGTATATTATTAAGTAATTAATATATATATACATTAATCCGATAAGTTTTCAATAAGAATACTCACTACCGTGTCATTGTCGCGCCACTGCTATAATACGCTACGTCAGATTTGCCCCTACACTCAATTTTTTCCCCACTACCGTACTTTGGGTATGCCACTACAATATCTCGCCACTGGTTCACGTCAACTTTATTTCAACTATGTTTTTTTAATACAGTTGACTGTATTAAATTCGAACATTCTTTCGAATAAACTTAAAAACAATAAAAAATTAATTTTGAACTACAATCATTTCAGGAAATCAAAAATATTTATAAATAATTATAAATTACATAATGAACTACAAAATTCAAAAAGTTATAAAAAATTACAAATAGATTACAAATTAGTAATAAATCATCTCTCATTCCAAAAAAAAGAGTAAATAAGGAGTGAGTGTTGTTTTAAAAAAAATTAATGGCACCTTAATAAATTGTCAAGGTTTCAAAGCAAAATTATCACAATTTTAACCTTTTCCACCTTCCATATGTTTCTCTCATTTTAATAAATGATGCGATTAATATTTGTTTTGGGAATGGTAAAGTTATTTATGACTAATTGAATAAATTAAATGAAATTCAACTAATAAGATATGAAAGATTGGAGATATTTTTGGAATAAGAGGTGATTTATGGCTAATTTGTAATTATTTAGATTTTTAAAATTTTCACAAAAATTTTAAACCATATCAATTGGATATAAAATATTTTATAAAATTATTAACAATAATAGAATATTTTTTCCAATAGAATGGTAGAAAATAATTGAGTTTAGGAAGACGACATGTCCCAATCGAATTGCGTCATGTCGATCAACGTGGCATAACGATTCGCCATTGAGCTAGCCGCCACATAACAATGACAAAACGCGCCCGTAGTGGATAGTTTAACGGGGTCAGAGTATTTTACTAAAGCATATTTGCCCCTATACTCAATTTTTTAATACAGTTGACTGTATTAAATTTGAATATTCTTTCGAATAAATTTAAAAAGGATAAAAAATTAATTTTGAACTACAATTATTTCCGAAAATAAAAAATATTTATAAATAATTATAAATTACATAGGGAACTACAAAAATTCAAAAAGCTATAAATAATTACAAATTAGATTACAAATTTTTTTGAGGGAAAATTAGATTACAAATTAGTCATAAATCACCTCTCATTAAAAAAAGAGTAAATAAGGAGTGAGTGTTCTTTTAAAAAAAAATTTTAATGGCACCTTAATAAATTGTCAAGGTTTCAAAGAAAAATTATCACAATCTTAACCTTTTCCACCTTCCATGTTTCTCTCATTTTAATAAATGATGCAATTAATATTTGTTTTGAGAATGGTAGAATTATTTATGACTAATTGAATAAATTAAATGAAATTCAACTAATAAGGTATGGAAGATTGGAGATATTTTTGGAATGAGAGGTGATTTATGACTAGTTTGTAATTATTTAGATTTCTTAAATTTTTTACAAAAATGTTAAACCACAGCAGTTGGATACGAAATATTTTATAAAATTAGTAACAATATTATAATTTTTTTTCAATAGAATGATAAAAAAGTATTAAGTTTAGGAAGACAACGTGGCCCAATCGAATCGCAACATGTCGATCAGCGTGGCATAACGATTCGCCATTGAGCTAGCCGCCACGTAACAATGACAAAACGCGCCCGTAGTGGATAGTCTAACGCGGTAAGAGTATTTTACTAAAGCATATTTGCTCCTACACTCAATTTTTTAATACAGTTGACTGTATTAAATTCGAATATGCTTTCGAATAAATTTAAAAAGGATAAAAAATTAATTTCAAACTACAATTATTTCAGGATCAAAAATATTTATAAATAATTATAAATTACATAATGAATTACAAAAATTCAAAAAGCTATAAATAATTACAAATTAGATTACAAATTTTTTTAGGGAAAATTAGATTACAAATTAGTCATAAATCACCTCTCATTAAAAAAAGAGTAAATAAGGAGTGAGTGTTCTTTAAAAAAAAAATTAATGGCACCTTAATAAATTTTCAAGGTTTCAAAGCAAAATTATCACAATCTTAACCTTTTCCACCTTCCATGTTTCTCTCATTTTAATAAATGATGCAATTAATATTTGTTTTAAGAATGGTAGAGTTATTTATGACTAATTGAATAAATTAAATGAAATTCAACTAATAAGGTATGGAAGATTGGAGATATTTTTGGAATGAGATGTGATTTATGGCTAATTTGTAATTATTTAGATTTTTTAATATTTTTTTACAAAAATGTTAGACCATAGCAATTGGATACGAAATGTTTTATAAAATTATTAACAATATTAGAAATTTTTTTTCCAAAAGAATGATAACAAATTATTGAGTTTAGGAAGACAACGTGGCCCAATCGAATTGCATCATGTCAATCAACGTGGCATAACAATTCGCTATTGAGCTAGCCACCACGTAACAATGACAAAACGCGCCGTAGTGGATAGTCTAACGCGGCTATAAAAATTATCGGAATCTGGCTTTACACGGACCCTCAAAGTCGACCAATACGTTTCAATCTACTTTACCCAACACACATTTTAAGTCAGAAAGCAGTGACTCAGTGTCTGGATTTCTTTCGCCCCGACTCACTCGGTAAGAACACAGCTCGGAGCTCCCCCACCCCTTCTCTCCATTTGGTCTTAAATCTGCGCAGGTATATCTTAAACCCTATTGACTTCAAATGTCTTGTCTCCTCTTCCGTTGGATTTGTCCTTTCGCTTGGCTCTGGCTTGAATTGTTATTAGGTTTATCGTTCACTTTCAAACAGATCTCCATGACCCAGTTGCCGTTTCCTCCCCGGAGATGGAAATTGATAGAGAAATTGTACAAAAGTTATCTTCTTTTTTATATTTTGCTTTTGTTTTTTTTGTTTTATTTTGTCTCCTTCCTTGCAGGGGATTGTACTGAGGAGGTTGGAATTGGGTAAACTCCTGGTTTAGTTCTAGTTCACTTCGGTTTCATAGGATGGATGGAGGATCGGGTGATCCGAATGCACCGGCTCCGGATAAAGATAGAGTTTTGGATGTGAAACCCTTGCGAAGCTTGGTACCCGTCTTCACTTCGCAGGTGCAAACCCCGTCGTACGTTAATACGACGCCATCGGGGACTTACCCGCCAGGGTTCTCCCCATTTCACCCTTTTGCTGCACCCCAGGCTGCACAGCCTCCTCCTGTCAACGTCGGCCACGCGACCACTCACGCTCCTGCTCCGCTCCGATCGTTTCATCCGTCGGAATCCCGTGCCAATGGGGCTCCTGCTATGGATCTTGATGGAGATGCTGAAGATAATGGATCCCTCGGGGAGGGTCGCAGGCGGTCTTCTGGTTAGCTGATGGTGGCAACAGGCTCAGTAGATGTCACATTTATCTTGGTTGAAGGAAAAAGTTTAGTGCTTTAGACAACGATTTCGATGATCATGAATCATAGTTAACAGGTTGTATCCTTGTATCATACCCATTTTCTTGTCGAATAAGACTAAATCATTAGTTATTTTGTCACTTTGAAACGACTGACTATCTCTGTGCAATGTGGTTGGTGCGGTTCTTTGTTTTTGTTTTCTGGCATTTCCTGAGGATTGTGATCAAAAGGCCTGCTTGATGTGATGTGATGTGAATGATCACATAAGTAATGTTTGTTGTACTTTGATGTCTGTTTTCAACTACCTGTAGGAATTGTTGTAAAAGAAGTATTACAGGTTTGTGGTTGCTGCGGGTTTAAAACCCGGTTTTCTTTTCGATCCGGAATCCTAGCCGCGCCCCTTGTGGGGGATGCTTGCCGGTTGCTGCCTCGCCTTTCAGAAGGTTTTTGATTTGTAGGTGATCTTTGTCATGCTTCTATGTTATTTGTACTAGTCCCCTCTCACTTCTGCAACCAGGCTTTTGCTGTAGTAAGGCCGGGGCCAGCAGTTGTAACTGGACACATTTTGCACAACCTTGTCTTTTGTGGCCAATTTCTAATTAGATGACAGTTGGGTTATGAACTTGTTTGCAAGTTAATCCTGTGACCAGTTGTGAGAAAGTGAGTTTCTAACTTATCTTTTGATTGCAATGTTTCTTCTTCAACTTCATTCTTTTGATAAAGGTCGAATGTTTACCCCTGAAAATTGGTTCTGAACAACTTCAATTAAAATGAAAATAAATTCCTAACCACCGTCGGTGAATATGCCGAAACCACATTTTTAGTGAAATAGAATTTGATACCCCGTCCGTTTCGATCAAAACGCTACTGGCCCATTTAATAAAAAACCATAAATAAAGCTCATTTCACTCGGCCCATACTCGAAATACAATTTATTTTCAGTAGGCCCAACATAAATAATACACAGAATCGGCCATTTCAACACCATAAACATCAAGTTCAACAATATGATCAAAATGCACATCAAATATTCAACATAATTGAAAGTGAACCACGACCCCGATACTAATTTGCTTCTCAATTTTCGGTTTCAGAAGTCTCGGTTATGCGGTTTCATGAGGTTTGGTCCTCACTCCTACAAGGAAGGAGAAAGAAGTTTTTTTTCGTTATTACTTCCAATAATTCCACCAACTTCGGTCGATATTTAGAAGAACCACATCAACTGAGTATATTTAAAGTGAGGAGAGAACAGAAACGTGTAATCATTCAGCTGTTGTACCCAACAGATCCACCGACGACCGACCTTAATTTATATGTTTGACATCAATAATTAACGTCAATCTCACTTGCTTTCATTATCTCCATCAACCCACCAGAAATCTCATCTTCTTTGCTTGTTTCGCTAGACTACAAAATGAAGGAACCATATTATAATGTAGCATCACATTGAGATAAAATTAATAACGTGAAGTACTTCAAATAGGTAAGTTCTAAAAATATTATTTTGTTGTAGTCGCAAAAATTCTCTATCACTTTATAATCATAAAATTCATGAAAGTGCAAAAGTATAGGTAGTACAATGAACTCTTATCATTTTGCAGTTATAAAATTTAACTGGTGATTCGAACCCAATTGTGGTTAGATGTAACCAAATCATAAATTCTTAATAATGACCTCCTCACCAAATTGATATTAACTGGAATTTTCATTTTCCATACCTCCTCATCGAGACGCGAAACAATTAAAAAGCAATTAATCAAGGAGACTAACGGCTGCAGGAAATGTGCAGCAAAATACAACGACCAATTTGGCCCATACCTTTTCTGCTGACCAAAGCAAATTGATCAATTTGTTCCTCGATTTTATCAACGAGGACATATCCATATTATTCTAATTTAATAGAATCCTCAAATTCAAACTTTTAGGAATATAATAATGTCTAACTCTTCTTGTAAAAAATTTGTTACCTCCAAAAAAAGTTCATCACATTTATAAAATAGTACTTCTAAAAAAATTGAATTAGTCAATTTATTAATTATCTAAACAATATAATAAAACTATTCCACTTCTCCTACCACTAGGTACAACTAAAACATTGTTTAAATCATTAAATGAAATAACATTCAATCCCACTCTCTCTCTCTCTCTCTCCCCCCCAGAAAGGAAAACAACCATGAGGACCAACCCTCAATCTCCCATATCCATCAAGCAAACAATCGGATGCACTATCTTCCTCTTCTTCTTCCTGTTCATTATTTGGACAACAACCTCTTCAAATTCCAAACCAAACACTTCACCTAATGATCTAGAGACAGCAACAACACTTTGTCCTTCTCTTCCTCTAACACCTTCTTCATGCACAAAGACCCCGCGGACTCTAGCCAACGCCCTAAAATTTCTAAATTATAAAAATAGGATTGAATTGAACCAAAAGTTTATTTAACAGGCAATTTTGAAAATATAATCATAATCATTATTTTACAACTAGATTACAATACATGTTTTTTTTTAAATATGACCTATAACTTTAATAATACCAAACATATTATGTTTTCGGCATTAAAAGAATAGAGATTCTCGATTATAAGAATTTACCTTTACAAAATAAAAATCGACAACAACGAAACTAATATGGTTGAAATGAAATGTACCGTGTTATCTTTTCATGTGTTTTTTTTTCTGCGAGGAACTTCATTTTATCTTCACCGTCAAAACAAAAGTCCAAAAAACTTCACTTTCTTTCCTTCATCCTTTTCCCCAACAAAACCGTCGGCCCTTCCAAGAGAGAGATGAGGAGGCGGACATGTTCACGAACGCCATTCCCGAAACACATTGGCCATCTAAAGTGAGATTCTTGGATGGAAGCTGGTATTAATTTGGTGTATTTTTACCGGCAATTTTTTTATTTCTGGTCTAATAAGACATTATATCCGGACCATGCATTTGGAAATCTTTGAATTTTTTTGTATCATTGTTGTTCCTTATGACTTTGTAGTCGGTGAACATCTAATGGACAAATTTTGGCTACTTATTTCTATCTGAAGTAAATTTTCGTTTTAAACCACATAAGTCACGTTTGCTTCGATGCTATTGAAATCGAGTTATCATTTTGCTGATGTTACTTCCATGTTATTTCAGCAAATTTGGTTAGTCTGATGTCCTCCTCCTTCAATAATGATTGTGATATCGTGTTAGTTCTATCATCTTTAGCTCTGCATTCAAACCATTTGCTTGGAATTTATATTGGGTTTTATGTGTATTATTTTTCCCTTGGTTGTCCATATAAAATTCTGATGCTTCTCTTTGCATTTTCGTCGCATTCGGTATCGATGTTGACAATTTGTTGCACTACAGATCCTGACGGTATTGCCGGTGCTCAGAAATTGCTCAGCCTTGGTCATGAAGAGAGAGAACGACGGGTTCGTTCATCAGGGCCCAGGGGTAATTAACCTTCTCGTGTATCTTCATTAACGTTGCTTTAGTTACGTCCCTTCTTTCTTATTTATAAAATAGGAAAAAGTTCACTTTAGTACTCTGTAGTATTACAGTCTTCACTGTGTAGCAATTGGTAACTCGGACTGGTTAATCGGCTTGAAACTCGAATGCAATTTTAGTTTGAGGTAAATTGTTCATACTCTTTTGGTATTATCATGGTTTTGGTCTGTTCGGCTTTAATTGTACCTGTGGAAATGACTGACCTTCGGCTGCTAGGCACACAGTCTTCACCATGTGACAGTGGTAACTCGGGCCGGTTAATCGGCTTCTACATTAAAAAAATTGCTGAAGAAAGGTAATATAAACTTGAGCGGCTAAGCTAGTCAGTCTGAAGTTAAATTTGTAGCTGAGCTGTGGTTGATCAATATCACGCACCGTGTGTTAATTATTATGTTATAAAAACTGCAGGTTGTCATGTGCACGAATTAGAAGTACATAAAATTCTAAATTTTGGTTTTGTACCACAGAACAAATAGTCTCCGGAACATTCAACCAGCTTTAAAATTATTACAATAGAGCTGATAATTTGCAAATGCATACAGAAGGATATAATTATAAGTCGCGAGGAAATAGTAGAGCAATATGATTCATTAGTTAGTTCTAAAGCATCCTTACCCCTCAAACTGGAATATGTCATTTTCTATGATTAGTGGAGATGAAATGTTAGCGAACATCGGCGAGAAGTTGGTGACATCAACACTCTCCTCGATCTGTCATGAAACCAAATGACACAACAAGTCATTCTCAATATTATTACCTTAGTTAACATTACTGAAAAATATTTCTATTACTTACCTTATCTTGGAGATATTGATTGGCAGCAGTTAAGATTCCTTCCTGCAAAATAAAAGAGGTTATTTAGATTATAATAAAGGCGCAACTCACTTTAATTTCTTTCCATATTGTACTCATTAGATCATAACAAAACACACAACACATCATATTCACGTAAAAGATTTCATGGCGGAGAAAGAAACATGGACAAATAAGAGTTCACTATATGAATCAAATCAGTACAATGTCCAATAACTCTACGAGGAAATTTATCTAACCTTTCAACTTACGATTACACATAAAGATAAGGCCCAACATCAAGGCCCAATAACCTAATTTGGATCATACACCCAACAGTAAATAACTTAAAAGATAACAATATATAAATATTTAACGTAAATTTGATATACCAATTGTGTATAGCAAATTGAAATAACTGAAAAGATTAGAAATTGAATCTTAGAACTAACCTTATTTTTCAGCATCTGAATTTCTTTAAACATAACGTCCATCTGTAACACATTTAATAAAAGGTTAAGTGTGCATATTCATTTTAATGATTTGTCATCATTTCATATATAGAACCATTAATTTCAAAGATAGGGGTAAGTAGAACAATACCTTAGCTGAGCGGATGTGATAAATCCAAAGCTCAAGTTGCTTTTCCAAGGATACCAATTCATCTAAGGTCATATCTGCGGCTCCACCTCCGAGCATATACCTTGTAATGTACGAAAACATGACCATTATAATTAATTAAAACTACTAAACTGCTAGATGTTTTCATTTTGTATAGAGCGCCTCATAATTTACTTGTGCGAAAATTAGAATTAGAACTCTATAACTATATGATCCAAACTGTTCAAAATGAATCAATTAACAATCTTCGACAGTTTTCAATCAACAAAATTTGAAGGGGTGTCTATGTGAGCGTGCTTATGCCACTTCTTCTAATTAACTTATAATGAATCGAATTTCACACGAACAACTGTTTAACGCAAAAAATTCATTTAATACTAACACCAATCCATTAAGTCAACATTACAAATAAAATATTACCCCAATTTAAAAACTTAGTATGTCTTTCTTTAATTAACTTATCATCATGTTATTTAATCCACATAAGTTGAAGCTTCAACATCTACCATAAAATTCGCACACGTAAACAATCACGAACGTAAGCTATGAGTTTCAACAGTTTTTTCCAGGTTACCTTTGCTTAGCGCCAAGTTTGTATTTGAAATTTAATGTTGCTTGTTCACGAGGTTAGATTAGTTGGTACGTAGCAAACAAAGGATAGATTAGTTGGTTGTTGGGTTCTTAAGACTATGGACTACACGTTGAATCTTAGCTAAGATTCATAAAATCAAAACTGATCCAGCATGACGTGTAAACACTGTTGTTCATCAAGCTTTGATGACCGGGACCAGTAAACACTGTCATATTACATATTTTTTAATCTTTTTCATTAGAGTATTTGTTTATGATTGTAATTTCGAATCACATATCATATATCTAGAAATTAAAAGTAGATTAAATTAAAGGTATAAAAGAGGTTTTTTTTATTATTTTCAGAGCTCAAAAGGACTTCAGGAAGGATTTCATTGGATATAATGTACCTTAACCCCTTTTGAAGCCCTTCAATCTCTTTCCTCAACATGACGATCTCCTCTTTGGGATCCTGAAACATTTGGAGAAGAATGTTATCCGCTGAATTGAATAGGCAAATGAATATTATTTATATAAATAATCATTTTCCTGCTTTTGAATGCTTGCATGCTTCTGATAGTTATAAATTTTGTAATGATTGGAATATTGATGTTTGAATAAAATCTAGGAAAGACAGTTGATCTATACATCATATACCAGTTTATACTTTTGAAGAGAACATGTCCCGAAATGAAAGTGAGACGTTGAGAGGGAGAGAGAACGTTAGAGTGAATTATTGGAACTCTACTAGTGATAAATATTGACCATTTCTTTCGCTACAATATTGTAGGATGTGCAAGAGAAGAGCTGACTGGTGTTGCAAGTTATGATGTTTTTTGATCCAGCTAAACCCAATAAAACCAGAACTAGTGTGATTCCAATCCTACTGTAGTAAGTATTTTACATTGGAAAGCTATGTTTTTGTTTTGAGAATCTAAATGTTATGAGAGCATTTTTTTTTTGTTATGGGGCATTCAATAATCAAATGATTCAAATTTGAGATGCGAATTGATATGAAAAAATTTCAAAAATAATTATTATTTGTTATATATTTAGTATTTCAAAAAACTTAGTTAAGTGAGAAAAAGTTTGCATGTTTTAATATTGGTTTGAGAATGTTATATGTAAGGTAGCGCCTTAGGTTCCCTGGAGACTTGTAAATGTTGTTCCTCTTCCACCCCTCTCTTGGCATGTTACGAAACAAAAAGATAACACTTTATCTCATGCTCACATTGACTGGACGAGTTCGGGCGGCTACTCTTGAACAGACCATGTATAGTTTTTGCCAGTCTGCAGCTAAATTATTGAATTGTGTTGAAGATGGTGAATAGCTTGATCCTAGAAAATCATAATATTTGAAGCATGATATTTAACATTAACGGTGTTAAGAAACACAAGAAACTAGCTGACAGAAAATATCGGAACCTTTTGTGAGTTCAGTAACATGAAACGTTTTGTGGAGAATAGTTATTGAAAATTGAGTCACCGGTTACACTCTTAGTCATCCTAGTTGATATTTATGCAGATTTCATGATGTGTATAAACCCATAACTTCTAATTGACTTGAAATTCAAAAGAAAAGTAGGGATAAGTAACTACGAGACTCACAAGATCAGCCTGCTTCTCTTTCACCTGCTCCAGCTGTGGACGATTGGTAGTCTTCATATACCTCTCAATCAGCCCTGGCATGGTTCTTAAACATGGCAATAGCACCAGTCAGTTTCCATTAGGGATATATATATATATTGTTATTGACATATATGCACTTTTTTATCTCTTAATTATATTGTGAGATTAAAAAATTGTTTGCACAAAATTTTAGGATGATCATTTGACACGTACGACGAAGTGACAAGTTTAATGGTGCACTTGACATAGTTTTCTAAATATAAGCATAAATTTTTTGTCCTAGTTCCTTGATTCACAAGGTAAACGCGTATATATTTAAATTTGCAGTACTTGTAAATGAAAAATAATAAACCACAGCCATATTGGTTCAGGTTGTTTCATACCATATTGGTTCTATGACATAAAAGTAGATTCTCCCATATATATAAATAAACAATAGATTATTCCCACAGATAAATTTGAGCTACGTGTTATGTACGTGGTAACTGTTTTAAAATCGGAAAAGAGAATATGGTTATTTCCTGAAACATAATTCCAAATTCGATGATAGTCACTTTCTCAGATGTTCTGTATTTGGATTTATTTCTGACACAGTATATGCTGTCAATCACTTAATTTTTAATACGCACAAAACTACTGTTTAATTTTTCAGAAGGGTAGAAGCTTTTAATTCATATCAAAACAAAATCACCGAGTTACAAATATCACATATTACGATAGATTGTCCCCGAGGTTTTGGGATCTTAACGAGCTTGAGATTGTAAGCTCTTACAAGAAAATTCAACATCAACTATACAATTTTTTAGAATAAAATTTACTTATATAAAAAATAAAAATCACTAACTTTAACATGTAATTTCACAAGTTAGGTAATCAAGATACTCTAATTAACTGCCAGAAAATCTGACATATGTTAGATTATTTATTTTTTGTGTAAGCAAAATACTACGTTACTCCTAAAAAAAAGGGTATTGTGCTATCAGTTAAATCATTTTTTTCGTTGGTGATTTTATCAGTTAACTCCTTTAAAATAATCCTTCATATAATTAAGTTGCCATATTAAAGTTCCATCTCTTTTTTCTTTCGAAATCACGTATAAAATCTGACAAAATCACGAAATTGCTAGAAAACTATTCCTAACACATCTCATCCGATTTTACCCAAGTTATATATGTACATAGAAATACAGTTGGTTGGTATCGACGTGTGTGTGTGTGTGTGTGTGTGTGTGTGTATATATGTAATATAAAAAAGAGGAATTAAGGGGGAATATAGATATATGTAATACCCTTTAGTGGCGAGATCATAGATCTTGCCAAGGGAAGAGAAGATGATGACACCAATCTCAGCGTCACAGAGGACAGAGAGCTCCTTGGCCTTCTTGAGGAGCCCAGACCGACGCTTGCAGAAGGTAACCTGCCTGTGCACCGGGTTCTCTATCCGCTTCATTTGCACCTTTCCACGACCCATAACTATATAACTCACTCCACCAACTAAAAAAATCTGTTGAATTCGATGAGTCTTTCTTTTTTACTCCTAAATTAGTACAAACTTCCTTTGAATGATCTCTTTCTTCTTTGGTTTTGGTAAAACCTTGAAGTGTTTGATTTTCCGGCAAACAACCTCCCACTAGTTTGAACTAGCTTCGAGGTTGCTGCTACCCTCCTGTAATAACCACGAAGAAGAAACTAAAAACACCTGCGGTGATGCCCTTAGGGTGATGAAGCTTCGAGGGGTTATATACTCCTTCGCACCCTTTTTGTTATTAGATTCCCTTAAGCACCCAAGAGGACCAATGGTCGCCTCTCACTTTACAGCTGCGTTAGCTTTTGCACCCTTTGCTTTTCTTTTCTTATTGGCTAAACCACTGCAGGTTTTGGTTTAGTCATCTCCATGAGAATCAATTGCACGTAAAAAAGAGAAATTACGATTTCACTTTTTTACCCGAGTATATTAAGATTTTGTTTAATCGTTTTTTTTATGATAGAAGATTTCATAAATTCGCACTCTTGGTTATAAAAAGTGCACTAAATATATACATTTCAGAAATTTCAATTACCAATAAAATACAACCATAGATATCTGGTCAAAAATAGGTCAAATAACAGTAAAATTTGTGTAACGTAATCTTTTGTAAAATAAAAAGTTTTGTGAGTTGATAAAAGTCTTCATCCCGACGATGGCTGGTGTTAACATTTATATAATACTTTTATAATGATAACTAAAAAAATTGAAATAAATTTAGTGTTAAATCGTGATTTTAATTTAGTGATAAATTATGATTTTAATTTTAGAATATATATACACGTTTACTTAATCTAAGAGTTAAAAAAATTATAAGATAATCAATTGTTGTCTAATAATTTTTGTGATTAATGTCTTATTGTAAGAAAATATCTAAATTGAGTGTGAAGAGTGTGAAGAGTATAGTACTTGACTTGGACCCGTGGAATTGTTACCTCTGATATTTTTTGAAACCACGTATGTAGTTATTGCAAGAATGGATGGTAAGCATGAATTTTGTAGATTTGGTACTTTAATTTTTATTTTATTGACCATGTAATCTTTATGTAATTCGATTTCGTACTGTACTACGAATAATTACAGTGGTTAATAGTATGTTTATGACATCTACGGGGAGACTGTGAAATATTAAACATCTCAGGAGGTACGACGTCATAGTGGACATGGTAAAAACTTGAAAAAGTCAAAAATTTAATTTTTTGTGTGTCAACTTTGAGGAACGCAACTTTTTACTCTTTAGGAACTGTGTAGCCTATAATATATCAAACCGAAAAAGGAATTTGGTGAGCGATACGCAGTTTAATGTCTTCCCGTTAATAGATCTCGTGTATCAATTTTTTTACCCCACTTAGACAAGTTTATGGCGGTGTCTATTGGTAGTATTTTTTTTATATTCGCGAAGTCAGAGATGTCTTGAGGAACATTTGAGAACAGCAACGTAGAACCTTAAGACGGAGTTAATGCAAATTGTTTCATCTAATCCAAAACTTGAGCTAAGCAAGACAAGTGGAAAGTTATTTCATACTGCTGGTTCCCAAGGACGAACTCAAAGATAAAACGGAACTACGTGTATTGTATAATCTTTGAATCGCTAATGTAAGTAAAGTTGAAGAAATGTGATTTAGTGGCGTTCGTCTATGTCCTCGAAGTTGAAGAAAAATATCAATTCATTTCATCTCCAGACTAGCTAAGAGTGAGCGTAGAAAGGATGCAACAGGAGCGGTGATAGGTCTTCTTTCTATGTTCATTTCTTTGTTAACAATTGGGTTGCTTCCAAATTTTCATAAGGGGTACAATTATTTGTTTTTTTTTATCTAAGATAAGTGCACCTCAAGATGTGGGTGCTGGTGCAGGGACTTTTAGCTCAAGAATGTGAGAGCCTTAAAAATAGTTTAAAAATATTAATTGTTTTAAAGGTATGAGTATATTTGAGGACAAACCTTTTTAATGGGGGAAATCATGAGACCAGTAAAATAATAAAGACATACAATGAAGACAACAAATATGACACTGGTTTCATAGAGAAAAGATTAATGCGTCCTAGACGAATCCTTAGATTCTTTTTCAAGTTTTCACACCTTTCGTAATTTGATTGGTCCGTTTTAATAGAAACTCGCTTCGTTTACTTGAACACAGATTCCATTCCAGCAAGCACCCAACTCACATAGTATCAATCAAGACGATATGCATTAAAACGTGATAAAACGGAACCACATGTAGTAAAACAGAACCAAATGAAAATCATAAAAACTACAACGAAATTAAATTAAAGCAACTAAGACGAAGCAAGACACAAAAATAATCGAATAGTAACAATTAAACAAAGTAAGTCGGGCAAATTACCTCGGATTTCAACTATTCTCATGAATTTTATGTCTTTACTCTTATATAGTTCTCACCGTCTACATCTCCTTACTCCCCCCGCATAACTTCTCCCTTGACCAGCCCCTTGCTAACCTCTCCTATATAAATTTTAACCTAGACCTCAAATTAGTGTTCGATGAAAAATTACATAACCTCAACTGATAAATTGTTAAGTAGTTCTTAAAGTTGACTAGGCATTTCGTGATTTTTACGAAATAACTAGTGGATACGAAATTAGTTATTACATGTGGCATCATCAGCTTTTTGGTGGGGTAGAAGGTAGCAGTCTAGTCAGCAAGCAATTTATCTTCAACGTGCTAAGCCCTTTCTGACAACATAAAAGAAACGACTTTAAAACCAATGAGCTTCTTCTCTCTCTTGGTTCCAGGTGAGCTTTCCCGACCCACTTTTTCCTTGCTTCCTGGCTTTTCATGGTCTTTGGCCGTTCCCCTTAGTTTTGGTGGCATATAACGCTTTTCGAAAATGTTACAGCTTTTTAAAGTTGGATATTTATGTTTAAAAATTGATGTGGATGATATTTCTATGCAGAGGGATTTCTGGAAATGTATATGGTAGATTGACGTCCCCTCAAATTGATTACTTTTCTTTGACAGGTATTGAATGATGTCATTTCTACTGTTTATATTATGTGGAGCCAGAAGATGGCTACCAATAACATTTGTTCTCTATGCAGATCTCACCCTGAAACTATCTCCTACGTTCTTTTAAATTGCTCTTACGCTGTGGCTTCTTGATTTTGTTGTTCTTTGGGCTATAAGACTAGAGATGGTGATACTACTTCTTTTAGAACTTGGTTTGCTAATATAATGCAAGATTTATCTCAAGTGAATGTAGACTTTTTCATTCTATTTATAATATTCATTTGCTGGCAAGTTTGGAAGATGAGAAACACATTCATCTTTGATGGCATTGAACCAAATTCTTTGCGAGTTGTGCAGATCATAGAGCATTTTTGGAAAGAATAGACTGAAACAAAGAAAACTAGACACGAAATTGTTATAGCTGACATGGTGTCCCAAACACAGAAATGAGTTCCACCTAAAACAAATGAAGTGATAGTAAATTGTGACACATCTTGGATCAACGAAGAACATGATTTATAGGGGTGGCTGTGGTTGCTAGAAGCTCCAGAGACCAAATTATTAGTTACTAGAATCTTACGATTCGTACTCCCTCGAGCTTGAGTGCTGAAGTTACTACTATCCAAACTGTTGCAACCTTTGTGCTAGATGTTTCAACGTTACTAAAATTAGCATTTGATCAGATTACAAGATTGTGGATGACTTCATCAATGAACAATCTTCCTCGATTATTTGGAAAATTGTGTTTGACAGAGAGAGATTTGATCATGGGCGACTAATAATTCTCGACTTTAAGTACAATTTCTGAGTAGTTTTATTAATCTGGTTTATTCAACATCTTACATTCCCATGATATTTTTCTGATCATAAATTTTTTTCCTAACTCTTTGTGTAATAACAGTATTTTGTGTCTGTATTATCTTGATTGCTCTCCCTGAAATTGTCTCTCTTTTATAAATATTTCTAATTTGGTGAAATAAAATTTCATTTATCTTTCAGAAAAAGTAAAAGGGAGACAATTACGAGAGCAATCAAAGATGACAAATGAAATCGCTAATTGGGTTGCTATTCGGACAAAAAATTGTCTTTGTCTCCTTGATAGGTCATCTCATCCGTTGTTAGAGCTATGTAACCTGTTATTTTGTGACCATCCTACTTAATCAATATATATATAATGGTATTTATTTCTAAAAAAAAGATTTATATGTGTTAGTTTATGAATTTTGAAAATTAACAAATTTATTATCTTTAAATTTTAGTTTTGATATAAAAATTTAAAAGAATAATAGATAACTCAAATAAATAGTGTTAGTGACCTTTAATTTTTTATATTTTAACATTTTAGAAGAAAATTATTATTTCAATATTGTGAATTTCATTTGTTAGGTATAAAATATGATAACTCATTAAATGAACGAAAGAACATGAATTTTCGATGGTGCGGTCGAGAATCCGTTCTTGGTTTCTTTGAGGATTAAGTAATCTTGGTGAGGGGCAAGAGTAAGGAAAAACTATGGTTCATTCTTTGTCTCATGCTTATGCTTCATTGGAACCAATTGATCTACAGAATAAAGCTAGGGATTGACCACGGATTCTTTAGTAACTTCGATACAAGTTTACTTTGTCGTGGGCTTTGTACGATCATAATGTACTAGTCTAGTGGTTAGCTGAGTCGTTGCCTGAATCGAACTTTTTGTGTAGACTACAAAAATGATTTTACAACTTTTTAAATCTTCCGAGGCCAAAGTTTTTCCTCTTTCACAATTTTAAAAATTTTAGTATTACTATTCGAATATTACCAAATTTTATTTAACACTGATTTTTTCAGTATTTTTTCTTTGTCGTCAACTTTATCATAAACTTTTGTCAATACATGTAAAGCGTCTGCTCTGATGCGGGGACTCAGGCATAAGATCAAGGTAGCTTCTCCTGCTCGGGCTATAGGGAAGTCAAGCCCTGAGCCACCGGATATTGATGACGCCCTGTTGGAGGAGCAGGCTGTCGAGGCATGGGATTTGGCGCAAAGAATCGGATGCTTTTGGGAGGGAGATCCCTCTGAGATCAGCCAACATCTTAAGGAGGCAGCACGCGGTTGGTGATCTTGACTTTCGTTTTGATCCTTCGATAGATTCTAGAGGGTCCAAGGCTTTCACTCTAGGCTACACTCCTTTGCGAGTGCTTTCGTGATTGACTTCTAGTTAGCGTTGTATCATCGGTTTCCTTTGATATTTGGCTCTCTAGGATTTCTTTGATATCACCGTTGTAACAGACTATGGTGTGGTGGTTCTTTTTTTGGGCGGTAATACAATTATACCTTTCAAAAAAAAAAAAATACGTGTAAGTAATAGGTTTTGCACTTTGGCTTCCCATCGTTCTTTTTTCAAAGAAAGTGTACGTAGTTGCTAGCCTTACTTAGATCATGGAACTTCAAATTCATAAAATTTTGATATTCTACATTATAAAAGCTGGTTGTAAGTTACGGGCATTGCACACAGTTTCAATGTTTCTTATACGTAGAATTTTATAGCAACCAAATTTTGAACTACTCCAAATCCAATCCTCATCTTTCACTTGTATAGTTAGTGAAAGAAAAAAGTTTTAGAGACGAAAAACCTTGTAGGAGCCACAATTACCTAAGAAAATGTGGAACTTTGAATATCATAAATTTTGTGGAGAGACGGTTGTACAATTTAGACAGTCCAGCCCAGTGTAATAGCAATATATTAAGGTTGTGTACAGTCATTGAGAAAAAAAATATTTAAATTAGTTTGGCAATAAAAGAAAAAGTTGCAATGCGCATGCCTTTGGCGTTTATATTTTGTGTCCGCAATTCGAACTGTCAGATCGCGTAGATCGCTAACTGAATTAGTCCTACATCAGCGGTCCAAAACTCCCTAAACGGTCCGAATTAATTGTGCACGCGATTTGACGACTCAAATCAGGTATAGACACCAAAGACATGTGTATAGTAACATTTCTGCCGATTAAAAACACTCATTTAAGTAGAGTCTAGAACCAAAAATTATTTTACCTATCTGTACAATATGCAGAAAAATTTGATGAAAATTAGGTATTCAAAATCTAAGAACACATAATTGTTGATGTAACATTTAACCACAGCCTCTAGAGAAAGAAAAGTCAGAAAAGGAGAGCGAGCTATGCATATCCCGATGCTTTATTAGTCCACTAATTTCGTCTTAACTTTGAAGATAGGAACCTTGTCAAATCACAAAACATTCAATAGAAACTCGTCCAAAGATATGCTCAGACAGCTGACATGTGGATATTCTCTTCCACACGATATATTTGATCTAATACAGCATAGCCTTTGAGGCATCATATTGTAATATTTTCTCCTCAAAAAGCTTGTCTATGGAGTGATTTTTCAATTTCAACTTTCAGGTCGGTTCGGAGATTAGGAAAGTTTTGATTACATAATTTCAAAATAAGTATTCTCTAAATATGCAGTTTTAAAAAGGAAAAATTAATTAGGACGGATACGTAACAACTCTCAGTCAAATAATAACAACAAAAAAAGAGATAAGCTGGTTCGTGACATAGCATATGTTAGGATTTGACAAAGGCAGTGGTGGTAAATTGGTTACTAACATAGCCTATGTTAGAATTTCACGAAGGCAATAATATTTTGACAATTATATTTAAAATTGTAATCCCTGGAAATTTTAGATGCAAGTTTAATTTCAATAACGATTAATTTAGTCGATACAGAGAACTTTTTATATTGTAGTCTGTAAATAGAACTTCAATGTTTTGAGAATAGCAATCCAGAAATGCTGTACGAGTGAAAATCACAATTGGCTGTTGGATTGTATAAAGAAATATGAAATTATTTTAAAAAAAAATCCCATCATGGTCAGGTGACCCAGCAGCACTGGCATCAAAAATTAGACTAAAGGTATGCCCGATTCCGAATATTCGACGTCCCTCGAATTAGTGCACTAAAACAAATTGTAATGATGATAATGCTAATTTATGCACTCGCTAATTATCGAGTAAAGTTGAGATGCTCTGAAATTAAGGTATTGGCTAGGCCTGATTTCTCGCGATTAATGGAGAAGTGAAAGATTAATGAGGGGATAAGGAAGGCACAAAGCCATTGAATAGGTGGATTGGTTATCCCATTCTGAAGCAAGATTCGAGGCCCTAGCTTCTTTGCTAATAAAGTGCTTAAGATCATATTGGTTGTCCGAGAGAGAGACAACCTGATTACAGTTCTAATCTGGGGAAGAAATTAGATCTTGCAGTGTGATCAACACGTCCTCCTCATTGTTACAAAAGTGCTCTAACAATTTATTGGAGGAATCAAATATGAATACTATTTCAATTTATTGGACGAATCAAATATGAATACTACTTTTCTTAGTTGAATTCATCTGAATTTAATTCCCAGTCATCGTTAGTTCCATATACTACTATTAACAAAGGAGCATTTATGAACATGTAACTTCCAGTCTCATTATTTTTAAGTAAAATTTTTATATATCTCCAATTAAATTATATGACAATGTATATATATCTATACGAAAATCACCTATGCACTAGTCATAAAACTAGTGCTAGTTCTCCTAAACTTCGGGTCTCCATCTCTTTATTATATATGGCGCATTCTGCATTCGAAGGGATTAGGAAGAAACCACGAGATATATTCCTCCCTGTGGTGAGTATGTCTTGAATTTTATAGAAGAAAAAAAAAATTACAACGTGAGAGTTGGTGTAATTACGATTTGTTATCGAATTGCAAGGAGACGGGTTCGGTTCTTGGAAATTTTGGAGAGGACGATACGGGGGAAATTTAGACGTCTAGATTAGAATCTTTACACTTCTACAGTTTAGGTAGGAAAAAATTTTAAGCTATTAAAAAATATCTCCATTTTTGGTCAACAAAGAACAATAATAGTCAATGACCGAGCCCAGCCGATCAGCTATTCAACCCAATCCCTAAATCCTACTTGGACACATTTATCAACACTAAAGTACACTTTTTATCAACATTAAAGGATGGACTCAATTTCTACAATAACTAACTGAACATTAATCTAGCGAGTAATTAAAACATAAGCTAGCGTAACCGTTAAGATATGCTTTAGGTAAGCATATGAATCCACTAATACTGTCATGACAAGGACAGAACGCATGCTTTATCTCTTAATTGTTATTTAAATTCGCTTTAATTTCTTTGGACATTATTTTCCTTCTTTCGATGGAAAACAGCTATAATTAGTTAAACAGAACGTGCACCCCAACATTAAGAGTCGGCTCCAAATTAATGACGTAGGTCTGGAAATTTATTGATTCAACTAAATTAAATTAAATTCATCATATATTTAAAAATTCATCATTAAATTAAATTAAATCGATAATTTTTTTATAAATTGTTAAATTTATAAAATTAATTATATTATTTTTTTAATAATTCACACTCATGAATTAAAAAACTCATTCACCCATCGAAGTGCACATAGATGCAAAATTGATTGATTAATGGGAAGAAAGAAACCAAAAGAATAATGCATGACCAATGACCGTGTCCTAGGAACACAGGTGTCCGAAGAAGATCGTCTCCTCCTTTCCATCACAGCTCAAAACCCTTTCTCAGGCAAAAAGTGTTCAAGCGACAGCCCAACGTGGTCTCTCTCCGCCACCAAATCGAATACCAAAAGTTGATTCCAAATTAAACGGAAGCTTGGACAAATCATAAAGTATTACGAACATGCTTACACACTTATGTTATTGTTGATAACTTTACTTTTCATTAAATTCTTAAAAAAAAAAATTTTTAATAAGTGGAGATTTTATTAATCAAAAGTTGAGAAAAGGTTACACCAACATCCAAAGCCCTGTGTAAGATGTTCATAATCAAATTATCCCACAAATAAGTAGTTAAGATCAACCTAAATTTCATCTCTGATACAACTAGGAAATTGAAAACAAATTGATTGAACTTGTGGAAACTGTCTTTTGGGTGAGTAACTTATGGAAATTGGTAAAAAATTTAATAGCAAAATTTTCATTTTTTAGACTTAAAAAATGATGCTTCAGTTTTTCCTATGTTTTTTCAACAGCTTTCTCGTAAACGTACCTTTAAATTTCCATAGTTGTTACATATGATTATAATTTACCTTTAAATTTTAGGTTATTCTGTAATTGCGTATTGGTCGTGATTGACAAATATAGGGTAATTTTATAGTAATTTTTACTAGAAATATTTAAAACATTTATTTTTTAAGATGTTAAAACTCGAATGTAATAATATGTGATTAGTTCGTTTAGTTCTATAAACCAGCACAAAAAAAATTTAAACTTTTTTTCATACTTACCCTTAACAAAATTAGAAGGTCAAACATCCTAATTTTTTTCAAAATCAAGTGCATTTAATTTTTTAATTCTTTAAAAAGTGGATCATAAAGTATGCGAACATTATTATATAGATTGTATAAATTAAATCTCTTAAAATTTTAATAAAAATAATTAACAGGGTATCACACTCACTCACCCACCCCCAATACGTCACATCATCGTTGCGCCACACAAAATAACCCAAAATCTTTCATTTTTCGGCGTTCATCCATGCAGGGGAAGGATTATATGCGGATGACTAAATCCCAATCCCCACCCTGCGGATTGTTTATCCACCTTTGGATTATAATTTAATTTATAAAAATTTGATCCAAGGGTTAGTATTAATAAGGGTAAAATTGGTATTTTGCTAATCATAAATTCAAATCCCTAACCACCCCAATTATCCCCAAATCCCGTAGCCTTCCCTCTCCCTCACTTTTCAATTTAAAATTTAAATTCCCTAATCCCCATCCTAATATTTTGAACCCCAATTATGAAAATCCCCAAATACATTCTCTAACCCTAAACCCACCCATTACAATTTTTCCACCAGCCCCAATTTCCCCTCCAATTAACCGTCACGCGACCCCGGCATCACCCGATAGAACCAAGCGACGCCACCACTCTGTCGTGCCACCCCGACACTCCTCGTCGTCAATCTCGCACTCCGACATAGCCACGCTACCATCGACGAGGTACGGAATAACCACGCAAAAGATTCTGAAGTCTCATCGTATATGAGGGCTGCTCCAAATATGCATATCATTATATGGTGATTGAATCCTGCAAAAATAGCTGTACATCCAAGCAACAAAAAAGTACATTTACAATCAGACCATAACTATATAACGTTTAAGAAAATCTTCAGTCATATGATAGCAATAAATTACCTAACGGACGATAGTTATTGTTGGTCCTGTATGTTGTATCAAAACTAATTGAATCACCAAATAACTCGTAATCTAGCTGCATCCTTTTGTCGGACCAAAATATACCCGCTATTTGTTCTTCACTGTCTACCTGAACCTCGTAATAAAATGATGGACTCTTATAAGACTCTTTCCTAAAGTATTCATACAATGTCGTCGCCTCACCCTGTCTCATTGCTTTTTGCCTCTGCCTTCCCAAATGATTTTTTAAATCGATAGGCAGAAATCCAAGATTTTGGTATCCACCAGCTGCCATTACCATTACTTCATAGGAAGACCTATTCCTAATCTCAGAGTTATTATGAATGATCGCAATTTGTTCTTGCACAGTATTCATCTTTCTGTTCGACCGCAACATGTGACATAGATCGGGGCCAACAAGATCATGGTTATGCAGTAACTTCTACTCATTTATGAAATAGAAGGACTTATCTAGCGACAAGTGGAACGATATGAAGGCTCCACAACCTATTCTTTCTAGACATCTGGTTTCACTATCCACTGGTTCATCAGGTGGTTCGATACTCTCCTTCTCCTCTTTCCAGCCCTCCCTGTTGCATAAATATTTAATCCAATAATATTCAGCAGACAACACTCCACGCGTCAACTTTTTTTTCTTATAATCCTTCCTCACAGCAAACCCTTTCTTATGTGCATAGGCAGTATAAAAATCGTAAGTCTGACCAAGGGTTGAGAATTTCAACTGTCGCCAACAATTTTGGTCTTCCATCTCCATAATTGACCTCTCTGCAATATATAAATATATGGTTAACCCTCATACCAACATTGAAGAATATGAATATGGACAGAAGCACCAATATTGGAATTATAGGTAATATAATCTGGGTAAATGTACCAATATTAACAAAAAATGGACCACTTTACAACTCATAGGAACCAATACTCGCAGTAAAGGTACCAATATCTGGGCAAGTATATTATCGTCACTCTCCGAATTACCCGACGATGATTTCTTGTTTTCAAAATTGCTGGTAGAATCCATTGTTGTTGTAGCTTCAAAACGTATTTACGTAGTTAATTATAACAATAAGTGAACAAGAATCGTTAAACACAAGCCAATCTAGTGTTGATAATTTACCTTCGACGGGCTGCGGAGAGGTTGTCCCCGTTGAGTAATCCATCCGACAGTAATGTTATGCCAATTCGATGAAGATGATGGTTCGAAGATTCTGGCGGCCACGGGAATAAATTGGTTTCGGGATTGAATATGACGAGGGGGTTAATTGAAGATTTTATTATCCTGGGCTTTGAAGATTTGATTAGCGTGGGTGGGTTTTGAATTAGTGGATTTAATTCTCTAACCAGTGTTGTCATGGTAGATTAGCGGGAGTTTAGTTTGATTTTTGAATAATTGAGATCTTAAAAATGAGGTCACTCTCAGCTTGGGGAGGAGTTAATTTTCATTAATGTTCAACTACGTTTTTGTTTTAGTGTACATAAAGACCCCCTTACCCTTTCACAAATTAATCCGCAGGGTGGGGATTGATCCCTCTCCGTATGCAATCTGGACTCATGTCTCCTCTCACTTAGAATTCTTATTAAGAATTTCTCATTGTTCATGCACTCTCAGAGCACCAATCACTTTCCGCCTTCTAGGCCTTAGTTATTGCTTTCACTATCAAGTATGATTAGACTAATTATTTATATAAACTAATATAAATTTTTACTAACGTATTTTGTTCTCACTCATTCACATATTAAATTTTTTTCACAAAATCACAATCTAAAACTTTTTAAAGTGAATCATTTAATTTTGTAGTTTTCAATATGTGTAACACAAAAAGGAAGTGTACTAAAAGATAATGTAAAATCAAATTATTTAAAAAATTTAGCAATAGATCGTAAACGAAGGACCATACAAAAAATTATGTTTAAATTTTAGGTTATTCTGTAATTGTGTATTCGTCGTGATTGACAAATATAGAGTAATTTTTAGTAGAAATATTTAAAATATTCATTTTTTTAAGATGTTAAAACTCGAATGTAGTAATATGTGATTAGTTCGTTTAGCTCTATAAACCAACACAAAAAAATTTCAACTTTTTTTCATACTTACCCTTAACAAGATTTAGAAGATCAAGCATCCTAATTTTTTTCAAAATCAAGTGCATTTAATTTTCTAGTTCTTTAAAAAGTGGATCATAAAAGTATGTGAACATTAGTATATAGATAAGGTAGTATAAATTAAATCTCTTAAAATTTTAATAAAAATAATTAACAGGGTATCACACTCACTTACCCACCGGTCCCACCTCCAATATGTCACATCATCGTTGCGCCGCACAAAATAACCCAAAATCTATCGTTTTTCGGTGTTCATCCATGTCTCCTTTCACTTAGAATTCTTATTAAGAATTTCTCATTGTTCGTGCACTCTCACAGCACCAATCACTTTCCGCCTTCTAGGCCTTAGTTCTTGCTTTATCAAGTATGGTTAGACTAATTATCTATATAAACCAATACAAATTTTTACTAACGTATTTTGTTCTCACTTATTCGCATATTAAATTTTTTTCACAAAATCACAATCTAAAACTTTTTAAAGTGAATCATTTAATTTTGTAGTTTTAAATATGTGTAACACAAAAAGTAAGTGTACTAAAAGATAATGTAAAATCAAATTATTTAAAAATTTTAGCAATAGATCGTAAACGAAGGACCATACAAAAAATAAATCTTATAAGGATTATTATAAAATTATCCCTTCTTAAAAATTTTACCATTAATTTTACAAGTGATACATGTAGGTTGCTAAACGATTTCCGGGACAATAGTCATCGCAGGTTGAGCTATGTAGCAGCTTAGAACTAGGTCTAACGTTCTACGTGCACACCGTGTTTAATTTAGGACCTTTCAGTCAATAATTTTTTAACATTTTTGAAATTATGTATCTAATGACCACTCTTGTAGCTACGAGTATTTTGTTAAGTTTCCTTCATTCTCGTTTGTTTAGGGTGTTTTGTTAACAATCGATTTCCAAGTTTCTTCCTTAATATTATTTTAAATCTTTTGTTGGGTTGTAAATAATTTGTCTTGGGTTATGGAATATATATATATTTTTTTTTTGGATAAACCTTTGTTCGAAACGTCCCTGTTACGTGCGACAAAGGGAATCAACAGCTGAAAACACAAATTATTAGTTGAAATGAAAGCACAAATTACTTGAGCCAAAGGAAGAAACGGAATGTTGAGAGTGGTGCAGAATCTTAATATTTTCTTTAGAACCAAATTAGGGCTGACACTATTATATATACTCAAACGAACGCATATAATTGTTGTCGGAAAAAAATACTACCGGAGAAACTGACTCGGCAGATCTCCACACATAGTCAATTTGACAACTTGGGTTAAAAAAAATTTGCTTCTAAGACTATTCGCATTGGTGCCCCGACTACAGTATGTGCCTTGGGCATCACGTCAACTTTTTTTTCAGCTCAGTTTTTTAAAATTCAACTAACTGTATTAAACTCGAACACAAATTTCCGTAACTTCGAAAATACGAAATTAAAAATCGAAACACACAATTTTGAGAAATGAAAATGTTATTAAAAATTGTAAATTATAAAAGAAACTACGAAATAATTTTGGACCACACATTTTTTTAAACAAATTTGGATCACACACTTATTTTTTTTTTTACCAAAAAGTCTATAAAATTGGATTCAAAAAATTGTATAAAATTACCAAAAAAAATTATAAAAATTTTAATTAGACAGAAAAGTTAGAAATGAAAAAAAATAGAATTTTTTTTCTGATTTTTTTCAATTTTTTTTAAAAAGCTGATTGTGTACTGACTTGACCACGTGGCTCAATCAGAGCAGGCCACGTTGCCCAGTTCGCCACGCTGGGCAAAGACGCCTCGCGTGTCAGCAAGGTGCGCGGGTCGTCCAATGATGACCCGCCACGTGGCGGAGGGGGCCGCACGCCCTGACCACTGCGCTGGTTTAATAACCAATCAGCCAGTAAAAGAACATTTGACTCAGTGATATAACGTATAGTATAACTTGACAGAATTACAGTAGAAGTAATACTAGTGTAAAAACAACCAAGCAGCCAATTTGTATTAAAAATGATCCGATAAGGATGCCCCCAATGGAGGAGTACTAATTAAAAGGCCGAAAAGATATATATGAAAAACAATGCAACAATAAAATCTGAAAGATTCCCATAATCAACTTTCCAATAGGAACTAGATTACTAGATGACAATAATAATGTCGCAAACAAAAGTGCAGCTATTCGTGCATAATTAAATTGCAACTTGATACCGGATGGAACTAAACTTTTGTACCATTTTGTATTTAGTATTTATGATATGACGCATGAGAAAGCATTTGCTGAAACAGTGTCGAAGTTATCATTGATGTTAAAGCATCGAGTTCATAAATTGCATAAATTACTTTACACTATTAAATTTTTTTTTGAACTTCTTAATCAAAGATTTGATTTCCGAACATAAGTTGAAAGAATCTTCTTCTTTTTTGTTGAAGTGCAGAATTGACAAGTTTGATTTCTGAAACTAAGAGGTGAGGAGAGGTTATTCTTACCTCCTCCAAATCTGCCGATTTTCCATAGAATTTGTATCTATAATTTGATACAATTGTTTTACAAGTAGATGACTATATTAGCTCTTCAATTATCAAAATACACAAAATCGCATATACTTTATTGGATATTAAAGAATGTTTGATGACTACTCTTAACAATAACTTTTGAGGCAAGAGAGCTTCCTTTATGGATCAACTTCGCCAGAAATTGAAGGCAATACTTATAGATAGTTGATTGAACCGAGTCCACAACCGGGTGGCATTGCGAGGTCTAAACGCCTAATTTCGGACTCGGAAGTTTAAATCTTGGGAACGTCGATAATGGAGGAAAAATAAACTCTAAATATAAATGTCCATAAATGTGACAGAAAATGAATATAGCTAACCTGAGGGAAGAAAATGAACCCAGAAAGGATAGGGTAACATCCTCCAGAATAAGAATTGGCAGAAGTAAAATGATTAGCTAGTCCTTTTCTAAGATGAAATAGAACCAGGTTTCAGCATCCCACATGATTATGTGAGTATCCATCTCATTGCTTATTCTTGATATACTGGAAGATCGATCCTCGGTTTCTCGTCAAAGTTCGAAGATGCTCCTTCGACAGGTACTATGCTGCTTGAGGTTCCTTCTCCTGCCTCATTTGTCATCTTCAAGAAGAAACTGTGCCTGCATATAATACAGAAATATTGCAATTTGCAAAATGTAATTTTCGAATGAATGAGATTTCCGAGAATGAGACTACCATACCACCGAGTGTCGGCTGTGAGTTCGGGATGGAAGGCGGTCCCCAATAAATTCCCTTGTTTTACAGCAACTATAACTTTCTTCTCAGGTGTCGAATTCTCCTGAACATTTTGATCAACTTCAGTCAGGAAGGATATCAAGAATGCATTTTTTTGATCAGGGATCTATCTTTCTCAATCCGCTCTTTGACCCTATACCATCCAATATAACTGACCAACAAATTTCATAGAAGACAGTTTGTGAAAATATGGAGGCACAAACCTCTTGGATTTCGACTGCAGAACTTGAATAGAGAACATTTGTTGAAGGGATGGGGTACTCAGCCAACACTTCTACATCAGGGCCAACTTCGATGACTGCAGGAGCACGAATGAACACGCCACGGAATGTTTCTGGGCCACCTTCTTTAGAAGCCAGAGATGGTACTAAAAGGTCGGCCTCAAAGCTTTGGATCTGACCAGGCGATTTCTTGTTAGTTTATACAAAGCTGGAAAACTAATAAATTAACATTCGATTTTGGAAGAATTTCTTAGAAACGTTGCCACCAACTAACCTACATTACAGCTCGCCAATTAATTCAACTAAAGGTATTAAAAAATTAAAATATAACGAGCACCAAATAGCCTGATCAGCTGATCTTTTCTATAAGAGATTAGAATCTAATGAACGGATGATCCAGGTTATCTAGCTGCACCGGATCAAAGTAGCAACTAATTATTAGAAAAACACGAAGAAGACGAACATAATTACGTTCCAACTCCAAGTTCCCTATACCACACATTCCCAAACTCTCCAGATTATGCTTCACATGCCTCCACATTATTCTTGTTTCCAGACAATTATAATACACCTACAACAAGCGTTACATCTTCACCTGACTGCCAAAATAATTTCTGTGAACTGTGCAATCCAGACCACCAACAAGTTCTTGTCCTCCTAACTTTTGCCCTGCAAAGCGGCATTGAACAAGTCATACATTAAACTTTAAGAAACTAATAAGCCACTCCTAATTTAGAGGAACAACGGAAGCTGGTGGTAATCTACACTTAGAAATAAGCTACGGAGAATGTATATCTGAATATATCAAATATCGGGAAGAAGAAAGGCATACCAACCGCACTGTTTGCCAAGAATATGAGACCTGCACACGTGCCCCACACAGGTTTTCCCAGTTGTACAAATTCACGTAGAGCTGGAAACTGCAATTGAAAAAACAATAATTCAAATTTCAGGGAACTAGCATTTTCACCCTCTCTCAAATTTGAGTTCCCCATTAGAACCATATCCCATACGCAGAACAGAATAATAAGCTTAGTTCAACAGATTTATGAAACTGAAGTGGACATTTTTACAAGATTAAATTAGTAAACTATCAGAAACTGATTTTCCATATCCTAGACTCTTCTTAGCATTAACGCATTTCTCCATGGGAAATTGTAACTGAGGAGAGCATCGAAGATGATCAACCGGAGGAAATCCATTTCAAGCAAAAAGAAGTCTCTACCCTAGACGATACCTTGCTCTACCCTGGCCTTCCGCCATTGCGTTCTCTACTATCTCTCTCACCGAACTCAAACAAAAAGAGGTATTGCTCTCTTCCTAACAGCATCAAATTTTTTCAATAAAGGATCCATTATATAGCACTCAATATGATCACATTTAAATAATGACCCGGAAACACCGAAACCAAACACAAAAAAACGCATCAACAACCTCCCAAAACTACCAAGGCTAAATGGTAATCAAGAACTTGGTTACATTAACGTTGCAACGCCCCTACTTCAGGTCAGGTAAAGCGCATTTAAATGTGTGCCAAAATCAAATCATTTAAACCATTCGAACAGAACATATCATTTACGGGTAAATGACGAACAGTCCAGCAAGATTAAACACGATCAATCTGAACCGAATTCATTGTATTCGCTAATCGACACACACACACACACACACACACACACACACACACACACACACACACTGAGAGAGAAAGAGAGAGAACCAAGTTGTGGTAGGCGGCGAGCTTAGCCATGGTGGTGCTTTCTCCGCCGGGGATAATAAGGGAGCCGACCTGAGACAGCTGTTCCGGCTTCCTGATCTCCACACCCTTCACTCCCAATCTCCTCAGCACTGCCCAATCCCAAAGAAAAGACTCGTGCTTTATAACAACAACAACAACAACAACAATAACAAGCAGCAGCATGTGGAGAAGGAGGCGCGTGGGGTGGTGGAGGAGAGTGGGAGAGAGAAAGAGAGTACCTGCGATGTGCTCGTTGAAAGAACCTTGCAAAGCTAGGACGCCAACCGCCATTGAAGAATTGTCTAAAGAGATAGCCGATGGTCGGAGAGAGAGAGAGAGAGAGAGAGGTGTGTGTTTGTGAGTGATGTGAGAATTTAGGGAACCCACGTCTGTCTTTCTTACTGCGTCACAGGTTACCAACTTCTTCTTGGATTTCCCAATTGCGCTTCCTTAATATCCTTTCATAATTTTATTTTTTTGGAAAAGTACATATAGCTACCATGTAGTTTCACTATCATTAATAGTACAAGCAAGTCAAAGTCCACGTCAGACACAGAACGATGTCGTTTCATAAAAAAAAAATCAAATCAAAAGTCGGGACCGGTCAATAAAAAAAATAAGAATAAATTAGATATATTTTTACTGTTTTTGAGATATGTAGTATCTAAGAGATAATAGATGAAACTACAAAGTATCTATATGTATTTTTCTTTTTATAAAAAAAACGAGAAGCTATATAATAGTATTTTGGTTTTATACGAGATTATATTTTAATATGGGTATCCAATACTGATTGGGTTCGTTGTTGAGGTGGCTCAAAAAAAAATTAGTTATTTTACAATATTTTTTCAACAATTGATCTCTTTGTTAATAAAATACAGATATACGTATATCAATTTTTTGTTTGATGTCGAAATCATTAAATTAACAACCTTCTAGCATTTAATTGGTGAACTTTTTCTTAATCTTGCAGAATCATTCTCAACATCTATAGTTGCTATAGATCTTTTTTATATAAAAAAAAAACTAATCATTATTTTTATATATGAATGTGTATGCTGACGTCGTTTATCATACCTGACAATTTCGTTATTTAATTGTAAATTGACGGGCCATATAAAACCAACAAATTTTCTGTGAACAATATTAAACCAACATAATGGTAAGGTCGAACTTCTTAAATGAGGGTACGAGTAATGGTCTTGTGAACCTTAACCATCGCCATTCCAAAAGACGTACACACACACACAATGCTTATCAATGTGGCCTTTTTAAGTGTTGAGCAGACCACAACAAACTTGTCATAGTTCAAGGATGTCCGAGAATTCTTCAACTAAGTTTCTATTTGGTGATCATTCAGTATGCAATGACCAGTGATCAGTAAGCAATAAACAAACTCGAGCCGCATCGAATAGCCTAATAATTTAAAGCAACATTAACACCCGGATTCAAGAGGCTGTACAAGTTTCAGCATACACTTGGAGGCTCTATCTGCACCGATTCAATGGAAGCTAGCTGGGTTTTCTCCTCCTGGTAACACCTTCAGCAATTGTCGGGCTGCGAGTTCCGCTGAGCCCGTTGTTGTATGTCATGCCTTAGCAACTCCATGTAACCCTGCAACAATTGTCTTCCGCTTTTACTACTCAAAAAGGTTAAAACACATCACTACAGTAATTTGCTACCAACATCTAGTCTACATGAAATGAATTATCTGAGAAATGTTCTTTTTGTTGCTGAATATAATTCTGAGACATGTTAACCAGACGCTTTTGGTTCAAAAACCCGATAAACTTTAAAGGACAGTGACAAATTTAGACCATGATGATTGCCATTAACACTTGTCGAGTCTTCTTACCAAATGAGATATGAGCTTCGCAAAATTCGAACCCTTATTGATTATCATTAAAACTCATATAATCCCCTAAAGCCAAAATCCCATTTCATTTCCTCGCACTGCATAATCTCAGAACTAGAGATACAGTGGTAGAAAGTCATTGAAAACCGAAGCAACAAGCCCATGGAACACGGGAATGGGAGAAACTCATTGAATCACTCACCCGAACTAAATCGTCGTCATTGCTCAACTCTTGCACAATTTCCTCGGGACTACTCCCACCATCATTCAACCTGACTGCACTCCGTACTACAGCACCAAAAACATCCACAGGTGCGCCCATCTGTTCAATGCTTCGAGACACTTCATGCAGATCGATCTAAATGGAGTAGAAGATGTGATCATAACTCGGCAAAAAGCATAGACACCATTGGTTTGAAAAATAATCCCCTAAAAGGTAATAGCAAATTAAGCAGTAAAACTATATACTACAATCACTACATCGTTCTGTCTAAGAATTCAAACCTGCATATCCTCATTAGATTGGATCTGGTTTTCGGCACCCGAGCTGGGGAACATCAGCGGTGAACTTGAACCAGCCCCGAGAACCTGGGAGACAACTGGCATCATGGTCTGAAGCATCCTAGAGAGATCAATGCCACCACCACCTTGGCCACTGCCTAAACCTGAGAACATGTTTTCAAGACTTTGGCTGTCAACCTGCTGAGCAATTTGACCAACTGTATTCATTATTTGGGGATTTTGGCTGAGTTGCTGCAACATATTCCTCAACATATTGGGAGATCCCATCCCAGTTTGTTCGGAAACGCCCGTCAACAAGCCATCTAAAGCAGGGTTTTGGAGAACCTCGGACATAGCACTGGCAGCACCAAGCTGGTTATTGGAGCCTAGCTGTTCCATCGATCTAGAGGCGGGTACTGGACCAGATACAGTACGATTTGCACCCAAGTCGTTAGAGCCACGAGCCGCCAGAGCTCTTATAATCTGTTGGCCACCAGATAGACTGTCCATGTTATGATTGCCAGCAGCATTCCCACTACCGCTGCTACTGCCAGAAGGTTTCGGTTGTCTGACTCGCTTCGTACGTTCCAGATTTCCAAGCCCCAAACCCAGTGGGGAAGCTCTAGGGCCATCTAGAATATCAAACGATGCACTGGAACTTGGTGGATCTTCCCCAGCCTTTTCTGGTATGAATGAAGTGTCCTCAGATGACTTATCTTTGGAACCAGAAACACTCGCCGGTGCCTCGTTAATTGCGGGACGCTCGAGCTCAATTTGTGCCTAGTCACCGGCAATGACTAGATATCAGGAAAAAATCTGATGCAATGAAGACAAAGATACCCTTAAAACATACCATTTGATCCCTCTGGGGCAGGGCTTCATGTAAAGGCTCGTTAGATTCTTGAGCTTCTGTAGCACAGTTCATCTGCTGACTGCTTGAATCGCCACCAGTGCTAGATGCAACAGACCCTACGCATAGGAAAAAATGTCACCACCTTAATATTCTCGTGCAAGTATGCATTATTCTGCTTTAAATGGAATGGATGCAAGCTACCTTGTGTAGGTCGGGCTTCTACTTGGCGATTTCTAACTACATTTCTTAAATCTGAATTGAAGTCTTCAACCATAGACTGCGTGGACTCAGAAACTGATAGGTTCTGTGCAGCAGCAGAACTTGAAACAGATAGCGGGGTATTAACAACTCCAGCGGTGGAATGTAGCGGTATAGGAACTGCCATAAGATTTCCAAATGGTATAGCCCTGGCTGGCCCTGAACCTAAATTAGTGCCATTATTGCGTCCTGCTGATGGCGTTTCCCCATTACCTGCCCTTGCTCCTAATGTGGAGACACCTGGGGCCAGTGCCGTGCCTGAAAATTAAGTATCATATGACATAGTTTTTCTTGATACATCTTTCAATAGTTTTTTTTTTTTTGATACATCTTTCAATTATTCGCTACAAAACAAGTGTAAGAACATAAAAGAAAGTTATGTGCACACTTCATTCGCTTACCAGCATGAATATGGATATTTACGTGCCTTGGTGCATTGCCAACCCCAACAGGACCGAAGTTCATTGGATTTGGAGAAGGTGCAGAACCGCCAAAGAGCGAATTTGTTTGTAACGGGAAAGGCTAAACAAATTGATGAAAGGGGAAAGAGAATTGAAAAGGTCAAATAAAACATTAAAGCAACCTCAATTGTCACACAACCGTGACCTGTTCTAAGAGAAACAGGAACCAAAAAGCTTCAGACACACAAACTAGACTATCATAAGAAGCCCAGGCCTGAGTCCAGGTAACCAAAGAAAATGATTTTACAATGTTTAGTCTCTTGATCTATGAACAACTTAAAAAGGGATTCATCTAATGTCAAGAGGAGATATCCAAAACTTATACGGAGCATATCTTAGTAAAAACCCGTAACACTTGATCTCCCATCCATGTTAAGGTGAACTCTAATTACTTGGATCATTAAACAAACCAATGCAAACTCCCATCCACAAGTCCATGTATTAATATTGTATTACTGTGTCTGCACAATTTCTGGCAGATGTCATAGCTAAGGGCAATTAAAAGATTCATGAGATGAGAACTGCTCAAATGAGTAGCTGGAAAATAACATAAGGACCTATTGTAGTCCACAATCTTAACTATCCAAGTTCAATACCACCACTCAAGCAGAAAGTTCATTGCATAGTGCATACCTGAACCATAATAGGATTAGGACCTGATGGAGATATATAAACAGCCGGTCCTGCATTTACAGACGATTGCACCTGCCAATAAAACCACATCTGATGTGAATATCAACCGGGCATAGCAGCATGCAAGAATGGGCAGGGAATTGAGCATACCGGTGACTGTCCCATGCGCAAAGTCAAGATTGTGCGACCAAGTTCCAGCAATAGAGCTCCCAAATGCTGCATTGCCAGGCCAATCTGTACCGATTCTGACTGAATCTGGCCCCTTATGGTAGGATCAGATGTAGCTCCCTCTCGTTCTAGGCGACCAGCAATATGCTACAAAGTTGAAGCCCATTCAATTAGAAGATTCAGCAAACAGAAATGACCCTTTTGTCTGACATCTTTGTCAACACAGTGACCGAATCATTTGACACAATACGTTAACTTGGAAGCATTCAAATTCAGATAACAAGGAGAAAAGCAGCCCGCTTATAAAATGTAAGACCCCAGAGGAGGAGTTGCTTACGGACAATGCAGCTATTGCATGACCACTCAGAAGCCTTTCAGCATGGCGCAAAACAATGCCCAGTGCTTCAACTGTTGGCAAGCCAAGCGAATTAGAGGGGAGCTCCTGTCTCGGAGTATCTCCTGCATTTGTTGAAAAATTTGGCTGGTACCCTAGATCAAACAACGTGATTTACTGTCAGCATTTAGCCAAAGCTGTAAACAACCAATGACTTGACGATCATTACCATTTTGTGTCAGAGCTCGCTCCATTTGTGTCATGAACTCTGAAAGGGTTCTCAAGGAATCAGGAATAGGCTGAAAAAAGAAAAGAAACAATGAGTGGTTAACAGTTCAGTTCACCAAGCATCACATAATTAAGGAATCCAAACAAATATCAATACCGCAAGAAATGACGGCAAAGGTACTGCAGCAGCACTCCGGGTTATTTGTACGGATCGTGGTGGTGGTTGAACTGATTGACCAGATGGAGCTATCCCAGGCTGTGTTTGATTTCCCGTTGGACCTGTACCTCCAGCATTGTTGCCTGATCCACCAGTTTCATTGCCTTGAGGAGCTTGAGTAGTGGCATGAAACTGAAACGAATTGAACAAGTACAAAGATTTTCACATCACATATTAGTCCACTGAAAAATTGCATCTCCTGGACTTCGCACAACAGAAATCCCATATAAACAAGTATTCTGAACTTTTGGCAGTTATAAATACTGTTCTGAATAATATGTTCAATTTGTTACAAGATTCAATAATAATCAAGAAAAAATAAGTTATTTGTCAGGTGATGTGGGGCAAAGGAAGACCGTTTTAACAACACTGACCATATTAGGAGACGGCATAGCACCCAAACCACCTGACGCAAGGCCACCAAGTCCCAATGAGTTAAGCACCGCACCAATGACCTAAGAGTCAGCAATGAAAGAGTCTCAGAGCTCAGCCAACCATCACAGATAATGTCAACACAATGAAGCGCCAGAAGATCACACGGATAAGGACTTGAAAATTCACAGCATTTAACTTCAAGGAAAAGTGTAAACCGTACTCTTGTAGCATCTGGCATCATTCCTTCACCTTGGTCAGCAACATTGAATGTTCCAAAATGAATACTGTGAGATACTTGCCCCATGTGATTGTTAGCCGCACCACTGCCTGCATCACGGCCTGTCAATTTGCACGAGAATACCTGTTACAAGCTTAGAAGGAGTATAAAGGTGCTTCAAAATACGGTTTCATGCTGATACAACCAGAGAGATGAAATGCTGAAACCATCTGTAAGAGAGAATTAAACAAAGAATACTTTGGTTTGAATTGTTTGCATTAGCATCGGTAGAGCCTGCATCCGTTGAGGATTGTGACTGAGTTGACTGCCTCGACACCAGGTGCAAAGTGTGACCGTTCTCCACTTCTAAGAGTTGTCAAGGAACTTACGGTTCAACAGTAGAGTTCACTCTTAAAGACTTGTTATGCCAATAGCAACCCATTGGTGGTACAATAACTTTGAACAATACAATTAGAAAAGAGTGGATAAATAACAGAAATTCCAAGAATTTGTTGCCATGGAAAGCAGTGACTGAAATAGTGCAGGAAGTGTGAATGATAAGATAAAAACGCTATGAGATAGTTACAAAAGGAATGCACAAGGAAGCTTTTGGCAACCATAATAGAACTTAGCCAGATATATCACTTTCTTTCTTCCTAAAAGCAAAATTGAAATGAACACATGCCAGAAAACAACAATCAAGATTGAAATTAAATGATAAATTTCTCTGGAGAATGAAAAAAGATTGAGTGAAGCATGCAACAAGGAGCAGAAAAGAGTCATGTTTGAGAAACAGTGCTAGCTTTTAAAGATGCATAAACTTTGGATACGGTACTCAGAAAGGGAATGCTCATCCTTCAAGACCCTTCCGCGGAAAATCAGCCTCTGTTGGGCAACTGGGACACCTATCTCCTGTGATATTTTCTCCTTGAATGCCAATACTGTCATCTGAAGGTAAAATTTAGATCTCAATTAGAACTCGGATCCTGCTAAAAGGCACCTTGAATGAACTTGCAACGACGAACAACATACCAAATTTGAATCACAAGTACATGCAAAAAGGTAAACGCAAATCGAGAAACTTCTCAACACTTACTTAAGCACCCATAACAGGAAAAGAATGCAACCACATCAACAACAATAAGCAAAGAGAAGAAGCAAATTCACCTTTGTGTCTACTTGAAACTTGTGTATCTGCGACTCTAATGTCTTGATGTTGAGCTCAATTGTAGACATTGAACAATCTCCATAACTTGAAGGATCTCCCATGCTATCTCCGCAGCCGTTACAGATAGTCTAAAGTCCGTACTGTTACAGGAAAGCAGCACCAGCATTCAGGATGATGATGCATCTCGTTAATATTTATTAGAATTGTCCCAAAAGAAACTATTAAAAAAAGATATAGAGAAACTATTTATCATGCACTTATGTTTGGAGATTAAAACCCCAGCAGAAAATGTGGACACTGAAGATAAAGGTGATACTTTTTGTCAGCTGATAGCCTAAATTACGGGTCTGGACTCTAGAATCCTGAGACCCTGATTGGACTCAGATAAGGTACCAAATGATAATTGTAAATTGTTTCTTTTCAATCCTCAATGCATTGTTGCAAATAAGCCCATGTCCCTCCTAACCCAAACACATATTTCAACGTCACCAATTAGGGGTCTGAAAACAAAGGAAGACTACATGCATATTATTTGAACCTAAAATAATCGCCCAGAAAAACTAAATGAAGAGGGACAAACTCTCAGGTTATTAAACCTCAGAAACCGATAACTATGAAAAAGATGAGAAAGTGGTCCAATTTCTCTTCACCATAGGCATCCCTCTGAAATGAGACAACCGAGAGGAACTGATCTATAATCTAACACAAAAGGCAGAGCGCCTGGAATCTAAGTGAAACAAACTTTTAAAACCCTTCATAGAATCTAAAAGTAAGCCAACCACTTATTCAGTCCAAGTTATCCTTGCATTCCCTTTCTTGCCTCTCAAAGATCAAACGAGCTTCCTCCCTTAGAAAAGCTGAAACCTGGAGACCGATGCCAGTATTCTCACACGTATTTCAATAGAAGAGACATAAAGGCTACAAAAGTTCAAACTTTTTGAAAGCTAAAGCTGTAGCCCTGTCCAGCTTTCCTACCCTTTTCAGCTGTATGCCAATTAGAAATTTAAAGCTCTGAATTACAGAAGCTTTACAAAATAGAGTGTCACCAATTTCGAGATAAACTTTTGTGCAAACATGTTGTATGGTTTGATGACTTAATAATGCAATTCAGTGTATGGTTTGATGACTTAATAATCAGAAACCTGTCAATGTCGACCTACAGAAGACTAAACAACAAGAATAGATACTTCTGAACGCAATTCCTATGTGCCTTGCATAAACTTTTTGAAGGTTCAACTGTTGGTTAAGCTTTTCGTTGATAGCTCGAGAATTGTCAATGATTCAGTTTATGTAATTTTTGGCCCATTCTCTTTGTGGTAGGCCTAGGTGATATAGTACAGGAAATGTGTTCAGAACCATCCATTAAGCCATCAAACCCAGTGTTCAAATCTCCATATCCAACCCAAAACCTGAAGGCAATGGGTTGGTGAATTTTCTACACTTATAAACTTGTCCACCACACTCGCAACTAGCGATGTGGGATTGTCAACACACAGGCAGCACAGCAGAATACTCTAACCAGAAAAGACATCATATGGAAGCTCGATGGTACCGATTCTTGTAGTTGAACGAAGATAGAATATTAGTCAGAACTAACACATTGCAAGGTCAATAGTAAAGTTATGGGCTATGCTCAATCGATGATCACAGCCACAACAGTGGAACTTATAGGAAACCACATATTTGTTTCGAAACAAATAGTGATCAAATTAACGATCAACTACCCGCAGACCAGAACAACTACACGCCACCAATTTAAGCATCAAATTACCAACTGAGGAACTATACAAAACCCTTCTATGCATTGAAGTAAAGGCGACCCAATAACAAAAATCAATCCAAGAGATCCGAGAAGCGTACCGGAGCTCTGGAGTTAACGAGTATTGTCTCGCCGGGCAAACGCAGTATAAGATCTGATCAAAGCATAAAAAGACATCAATTAACGAATCTACAAAAGAAAGAAACCAAACATGGAAATGAACCGAAAGCACCAACTGACGTGTCTGGTTAGATGAACTTTGATCGGTCGGAAGAACCCAAGTCAGAGAGGACAAGTACAACCGCTGTTGTTGTTCCGATTGGTGCCGAGCTGCGAGGGAGTCTCAAAATGAAGGCCTCTGGTTTAGGGTTTCGGGAGATGGTACGAACTTACTGGTGTGGTGTCCCGGAAGAAGGTTTATCTTCGTAATCAATTTAATACCAGAAAAGAAAAAAAAATTAAATGGAAATTAAAAAAAAAGTACGGTAAATAAAGTTTTTTTTGAGATCTTATTCTAAATTATATTCTATTAGATCAGAAATGCTCATGCCAAGAGTCGAACCCTGGATTTCACCCCACATGAGTGGGAACAATGCCATTGTACCAAATGGTCACTCGGCCAGTAAATAAAGTTTTAGAAAATAGGGATTTGATCAATTGGCCATGGGTAGTTACTAGATAGGATCCTAGTTGGAGTAAAACTCATAAAAAAAATTATTGGAATCATATATGTCGGACATTGAAATTAAATACAATAAATTTTTAATATTTTCAAATGTGAACATAAATTTATATACACAATTCAAATAAATTATGAATGCACATTTCATACTTCGTACTTTATATGTCAATATTCATTTAAATTTCATAAACAATAAAACATCAAATTTTATATAACTTGAATTAAAAGTCAGAAAATTTTTCCTATGAAATTCTAAATTCATAAATATAATTAATAAGTGAAGATTATATCTAATGTATAGATAAAAAAAATTAGAATTATATGTATATCAAATTTCGGATGCAATATCATATTATATAACATTTGAGAAGTATATTAAAATTTAAAACAAAAAAAACTAAGACAAAAATGTATAATAAGATGTACGTAGAGTAAAATATGTTAGTAATTCATGTGATGCATAGTTTATCCTAGAGCGTCTTTCAAAAATGGATCCATATTCGCGTAGAATCTTAGATCTAATTTGAATCAACATAATTAATAAGTAAAATACAGATCGACATATGTATTGATATTTCTCCATTTCCAAAACACATAATATTTATATATCTCCTCTTTTCTCTCTCATTTACCAAAGTGGCTCACTGGTGCATTTTTTTCCTAAGAAAATGGAGGTTATAATTTAGGGTAAATTACATCTGGCCCCCTGTAGTTTGGCATATTTAAGGCTCGCCCCCCTGTTTTTTGCAAACTGATTAAAAAACCCCTACTGTACAATCTCATTATACAATTTCCCCCCTCTCGCCGGAATCGGCGTTTTTTCCGACGAGAAGGCACATGAAATGACAAATTTACCCCTGAGTTAAAAAATAAAAAAAAACATTTCTTCTTCCTTTTACTCCTCCATCTTCTTCCTCTTCGGCCGTTTTTCTTCTTTCTCCGTCCACCGCCGCGAATGGCCCCGCCATCATGATCCGACCCCAGATCGACGCTCCCTCGGGCCAGGCGGTCTTTTTGGGCACGCCCTCGCCCCCCAAATGCCCCTGAGCTCCAGCGATCCTCCCCCTGACCGCGTCAACAGTGGCCGTGAGGGCCTCCCTCTTCGCCACGCTGCCACAGACCTCTCCGGCATCGGTCTCTCGTCTCAGAAGGTTCTCCTCCTCCAGGCAATTCGTTCGGTGCTGGCCTCGCCCACCGACGACCTCCGAGCTGCTCCTTCCGCGTCAGACCGAAACGACGAGGAAGTAGTTGGCTGCGCCGCCGCGTGCGGCCTCGCCGCGCCCCAACGACCCCACCAACAGGTTCCCCTCTCCTCCCCGGTCCTTTCGCCACATGCCGCGTCGCCTGCCGTGGCCGGAATCGGTGGCCAGCCACCCGGCGAGACCGCCCTACCCTGGCCGATCACAACCATGCCCCTGGACCACCTCCACGGAGCCCTGGCAACCCTCCCCATGTCGGCCATCCCCTCGGCCGGCTCGGCCTCCGCCGTTCACGACCTCCACGCCACTGCCGGTCAGTTGAAAAAGAGGAAGGAGTAAGAGGAAGAATATGGAGGAGTAAAAGGAAGAAGAAATGTTTTTTTTTTATTTTTTAACTCAGGGGTAAATTTGTCATTTCCCGTGCCTTCTCGTCGGAAAAAATGCTGATTCTGGCGAGAGGGGGGAAATTGTATAATGAGTTTGTACAGTAGAGGTTTTTTAATTAGTTTGCAAAAAACGGGGGGGCGAGCCTTAAATATGCCAAACTATAGGGGGCCAGATGTAATTTACCCAATAATTTATTAATCTTTACTTATCAATGAAATGCTACATAGGGTACTTCTAAGAAAAATGGCACATAGGGTAAAAAGGGGTGTATATCATCCAAGCCATCCGAATACGTATTCAAAGGAGATTCAAAAACAACATGATCAGATGAGATTATTAACATATGCTCAGATTATTAGAGTGGACAACAAGACTCGAATGTAATGACAGAAGTTCACCAGCTATATTTTAATCATAAAAAAAATCTTAGTTATGGAAGTATATGAAATATTCATGAACAAACGTCTGAAGTGGAACCATGAACTTACGGGTTCCACAATTGGCTTTTTCATGGGAGCACAAAATGTATCAAGTGGTAGATATTCTAAATGAACACGAACTACTAAAGAGGAGATTGATTTAATTTCCACCGACTCTCATATTTTGATGAGCCAAGGATCGACAATGTCAAGTCCACTAGGAAGTAGGATGCCTAAGAATAAATATCAACCAAAGAAAAGAAAAAGATCATGATACAAAACTTGAAGAGGACGAGGTTTTGCAAAGGTACTACCAAAAATCGAATGTTTAAATGGAATCCTTTATAGCTGTCGTATAGTGCCGTGAAGATAACAAATTGTTAAAATCTTTGGTCGACCGTGGAAACGACGTAACCCCCTCCGAAGTAGCGCTTAAAGAAGTCTTAATCAAGCGCATCATTGATCAATGTACTCGTATTTTATTTTAATGTAATTTTAGTTGATCGTACTCTTTTTTATTTTAATGTAATTTTAATTTATTGTATTCTTATTTTATTTTAATATAATTTTCAAGCAGTACTGTGATATAATTTTGGTTGATTTCATGGCTTCAAATTCGCTCGAAATCAATTTGGTACAGTGGCTATATTTAAAAAAAAAAGCTGAACTGAAGTGAAACTGATGTGAAATCACTATAACGGATTCGTTGTTGCTAAAAAAAATTTAATCTGAGATTTTCGAACTGACATGAACAAAAGAAAAAAAAATTAATTCCGGTAAGTTGGTATGTGAATAATCTTCAAAAAGTTTGACTGTGAGCAGCGATCCACGTCTTTTGTCCTTGCGTGTACTAACAACTAATATCACCGACTTGTTCGATACCAACTTTTCTCTAACCGCGAAAACTTTTTGATATCCTACCTACCCCTCAGATAAATTTCGATGAGCAATTGCATGAAATAATTCAATTTCACTTCCGATTCACTTTTAAAAAACATAAAAAGTATTTTTAGGGGTATCAATTCTTAATACTTTATATCTCAAACTCTAAATTTTATGTTTTGATCTATTCTAACATAATAAATGATCGCTCTTAAAAACATATAGAAACACGATTGGATCGATTATAATTCTCAATATTAAGTATTAGATCTACCAGCCACTTGGAAGCAAACTCCAAAAACCAAGAAGGGAGGGAAGTCCTCCTTCAATCAAAACAAGAGAAGTCCAACTCCACCGGCAACTGTAGCAACATGTCTGATCATCCCACCATCCCTCTCCTAACTCCACACCAGATGGGAAAGTTTGTTCTTTCTCACAGGTGCGTACGTTTATTTTAGTTTCTTTGTAATGAACTTGTTGATTTAGAAGACAGCCTTTGGCTTAGTTATGTATGGTTGACTTAATTTTGTCAGAGTGGTACTGGCGCCGTTGACCAGACAGAGATCATACGGGAACGTCCCTCAACCGCATGCCATTTTGTACTACTCCCAGAGAGCCACCAATGGAGGCCTTCTCATAGCTGAGGCCACCGACATTTCTGAGACAGCCCGAGGGTACATTCCAATCTTTTTCCGTTGTTGGGTCCCTAAATTTCCCAACTTTTCGATATTGGGTCTGTAAATTTTCGATCTTTTCGATATTGGGTATCCACATTTTCCATCTTTTTTACATTATGTCAGTAAATTTTCGATCTTTTAGATTTTGGGTCTTCTAGTTTTCTATCTTTTTGATGGTGTGTTGCTTCAAAAATGGGATTATGAAGTTGATGGCTTCTTGTGTTTTTATTTTGTTGTTGCTGCTGGGATTTTGCACTGAAGGTATCGTGATACGCCTGGTATTTGGACAAAGGAACAAGTGGAGGCGTGGAAGCCAATTGTTGATGCTGTTCATGCCAAGGGTGGCATCTTCTTCTGCCAAATTTGGCACACTGGGAGGGTCTCTAATTCAGGTGAGTTTCGTTAGCTTTGTTCCGATTATCCGAGTTATTGGCTATGACGGATCTTTGACCGTTGATGTGCTTTTGATGATCTCCATGAGCTGCACTTGATCACGATCAAAAACCACTTTGTAAATTTTTAGAGGTCTTCCTGTTAGTTCAAATGACTATGCATTTGGTTTTGGAAAATGTTCAAGATTACAGATAAAAGCAGAAGAGCCGAAGAGAGACTAGAAGTAATCTATTGAGTTCTTCCAGATAGCTGCTTCTCAGTTCGAATTAGTTTCGGCAAAGGAAGGAGTGGTTTTTTGAACATCAGGACCTGTTCCTTGCTTTTCTGGGGCCAGTGATCCATTGTGTTCAAATTGATCATGTTTGGCCATCATACACCCAAAATCTTATTGCATTTGACTCGAAAAGTTTTTTCGTTGCCACAAAAACTTGTACTGCTTCAAAATTGTATGGGATTCAGATTAACTCAGTCGCTCGGATAATAGTTAGCATCTGAAATTAGAGCCTCTAGCGAACCTGGAGACGGGTGGACTTTTTTTTAATCAAGCTCTTTAGCTAAAGAAGTGTCTTTTGGATGGGCAGGTTTCCAGCCAAACGGTCAAGCTCCAGTATCTTCCACTGACAAGCCATTGACGCCTGAACAACGACCGGGTTCGACAATTTCCCAGTTTACACCTCCAAGGCGGTTAAAAACAGAAGAAATTCCTCTAATTGTTGAAGATTTTAGAAGAGCTGCAAGAAACGCTATTGATGCTGGTATGTTTCATTAACTGTAACAAACTGACTGTTGCTTGCTAATATCTTAGGACTGCATAATGTGACATTGTTAGATTTGCTTATCGCTCAACTTTTTTGTGTCTTCGAAGGCTTTGATGGTGTTGAGATCCACGGAGCCCACGGCTACCTTATTGATCAATTCTTGAAAGACCAAGTAAATGATAGAACAGATCAGTATGGAGGCTCACTGGAGAATCGTTGCCGAGTTGCGTTGGAAATCGTTGAAGCCATCGCCAACGAGATTGGTTCAGACAGGATCGGCATTAGGCTATCTCCGTATGCAAACTACAAGGAATCAGGAGACTCCAACCCGGAAGCGCTGGGCATCTACATTGCGGAATCCTTGAACAAGTACGGCATTGCCTACTGCCACATGGTGGAGCCGAGGATGAAGACAGTCGGAGACAAAGCGGAATCCCCTCACAGCCTGTCATCGATTCGAAAAGCGTTCAATGGCACTTTCATAGTTGCCGGTGGCTATGACCGCGAAGATGGGAACCGGGCTATTGCAGAGAACCATGCGGATCTTGTTTGCTATGGCCGATGGTTCTTGGCAAATCCGGATTTGCCAAGGAGGTTTGAGCTTGATGCTCCTCTCAACATGTACAACCGTGAGACATTCTACATTTCTGATCCTGTCGTTGGTTACACCGATTATCCATTTCTTGAAGAGAATGCTACCAAATGAGCTGAAGTTTTATGATTCATTTGGCATTATAAGCTTGTCTCTGTAGCTCTGTGATCATGCATAGAACTTGATATTCAATCAAAGATTTATGATTTAATAAAGATTAGTTAAAATTCGAATCTAAAAATACAAGAGTGTTAAATACTTGTGATTTTTTTTACCGTCTTTCAAATATTTTGTCCGACTTGAATTTAGCTTAGTATGTATTTTTTAATGGATATTTTTTGTTGCTACGTTGACTATTGCTAAGTATTTCTTAAAATTTCTAAGAATGTGGATTGCCCATGCTTCATATACATAGTTACACTTACATGTGAGGAAAATAATAAAGAAAATAATGGTTGACTAGATGGGTGCTCGACTGAAAATTAATGACAAAACCGTTACCAGGAGTAACAATAGGAATGACAATGGGCAGGATTCGGGTAGAATCTATAGGACCCAGATCCTTATCCTTTTTTATAAAGGTGGACTGAGATCTTTACCCTTATCCTCTTTTAAATACAGGATATGGTTCCAAAAATATCGGGTAGGACCAGGACCGACCCAAGAGTCTATGGTACATAAAAATTATTTACTGGAAAAAAATGAAAACTACAATATCAAAGTTCATATGCATTCTAAAAATAAAACTCGTAATAATGATGAGACTCTCATATTCATCAAGTTATAATTTTTTCAACGAGAACAAACAAATTACATCAAGTCCAACAAAAATCTAACAACGATGCTATAGAATAAGAAAAAATTAGTAAAAGATATCACCAACAAGAGAAAAATAAGCAAAAGAGTGTGTCACCACCACAATTATTTGTCTATGAACAATTGTAAAAATATACGCATCCAAACCCTACATCATGCGTAAAGAGTATTATATATATATAATTAGGGTAGGATCCATGTAGGATCCTATAGGTCCATATCCATACCTTCATCCTTTGTAAAAAACAGAATTCGGACAGGATTCGGATCTAAGATCCGGTCAAAGTCAACAAGTCCTAGATCCTTCAGATCTAAAACAGAATAGACCCTTTGGATCCGGGTCTAATTGGAATCCCTAAGTAACAGGTAAAAAAGATTGAAATCCAAATAATTCTTCCCAATTCACGCTCTTTATTTATTTCCAGGTAAAATTTCATTGATTGATGCATTTGATAACATTTTATATCCGAGATCAATAGAAAAATACAATCAATTATGAAAATAACTTTTTTTTTCAGAAATAGTTACGAACATAACTAGACAGGATGGCTTGACTAAGACCATTTCTGTTTTTACCAAAGAAAGTAGTAATCACATATGTTTTTCTTTACCGATGATATGTGACCACGTTAGTAAAGAAATGGTAGATTTTTTTATAAGTAAGAAATGATAGAAGCTTATTTTAGTACTACCTAATTTCGTAGTTATTCTATAGTTTCAAAATGTTCATTCACTAGAGTGACATCAAAATAGGACATCAAATCATGGAAAAAATTGTGACCCGTAGTATCATAAGCGAATATTCGATGACTGGAACAACAATTTTATAAAAAAATAGGACAACAAAAAAAGTTTGTATCAAATATATTCCAATACCACACACGAGTAATAATAAACCCTCTAAGAGGACACGGGTATAAATAGCCTATCCCGAAACCCTAAAACATCCCTTCATTCTCGACTCCCTTCGCATCGCAGCTCCTCCACACACCAAGCAGAAGGGCGGCGGTTCTGCTCTTCTAAGGTACTCCTCCTCCCCCCTCCACCTGGGTTTTTCCTTGGAGATGCTTTTATATATTAATTTATTAATTAATTAATTGGTTTTTTTTTTCTTGTGCTTTGATCAGATCTTATATCGCTTCGGCCCAGCGAGACAACCCTAGGTTACGCCATGGCTCTGGTTAGCTTCTCGGATCTCTTTGGTTTGATTTTTTTCTCTAGGTCGTCTTTGTTCGATCTACTCTCGGACTCGATTACTGCTTGCATGTGTATTAGTTGTTAATTTCTCGCCCGTCGTAACACTTGGATGTTTTGATTTGTTGGTTGTTGATCTTGATTGTTGATTTAGCTCCGCGGGTCGCCTTTCTTTCAACGCATGCAAGGGATTTGCTTAGAATGTTGACTGGCTTATAATTTGATGCTTGACTCGATGCCTAGATTGGTCTTTGGTGACTGATCATTGATACATGTATTATTTGTTTTGGGACAAATCTTTTGCTTACTATTAGCTCCTCAGCAGTTGATGTGATCATCATTTTGAGCATAACCCTAAACTTTATCACTGACCTCGCTGTGTAGTAATTCATTATAATCTTCTGTGTTTGTTCAAATTCTACAAGAATCAACACCATCAAGCTTGCATATGATGTGTTTGCTGGTTTGAGCCATTTAGTGCAGATGAGTAGATTGTGTCATAAAGAGTGCAGTTGTACTTAACCTCATGTTTGTCTGAATATTCTGCTGTCTGGGTTTGATTGACTTCGCCGAGTCGCTCCAAGGCTTTGAAGTTTGAAATTTTTGGTTACACCTGTAATCTCTTTATGATAGTTCGCTGCCAATTGAGTCTTCTTCTGAGTTAGGTTCCTGATTTTCTCTGTTACAGGTTCTGCATGCAAATACCCCCAATAAAAATGTGGCCAAGACACTCATCGCAGCAGAGTACAGCGGTGTTGATGTTGAGGTGGTCAAGAATTTTCAGATGGGTGTCTCGAACAAGACTCCTGAGTTTCTGGCTATGAACCCAATTGGAAAGGTGTGTTCTGTTTCTTCAATATGAGTGCTTGTTTATATAGTCTTTTATGCTATGCTAATCAGCTTGCTGTCTGTAGGTTCCGGTGCTGGAGACACCAGAAGGTCCCATATTCGAGAGTAATGCTATTGCTCGCTATGGTGAGTCAAATTGCGAGTTGTTTCAGTTTAAAATCATGCCACTGCTCAGAATGCTGACCCTTTAATATTATATTGTTGCAGTTACACGCTTGAAGGCTGATAATCCTCTTTATGGGTCTTCACCAATCGAATATGTAAGCTCTCTCTCTCTATATATATATATACACACACACACATTAACCTGCACACATACACATACACATACATATACATTCATATACAGATAGAAATATTTGCGTGATATGCACATTGTCACCTTTCCTTTGCACACTTTGGTATATCTTCTGTCGGTGCATTCAATGAGAAAAAACTTTTAAACTTTAACTATTCCTTCATCTCACAAACCTGAATTTCGGCGAATGTTCTCTGCTGCTTTCTTATTATATTTTTTTGCGTCAGTTTTCTGTTGGAAATACTGTACCTTCTGCATATCTTACTTTTTTCCAGTCTCTCGTGGCTATCTAATTGTTGAATGTTTTGGGGGTAGGGGCACATTGAACAATGGATTGATTTCTCGTCGATGGAGATTGATGCAAACATTCTGCGCTGGTTCCTCCCAAGGTTTGGTCGTGGAGTCTACCTGCCTCCGGTTAGTGTTACTCATGTTTTTTAAGAGTTCACCCCACAGTATTTGTTCGTTTACTCAGTTAGCTATTTGTATGTTAATTATTTTTATTATTGTTTTGCAAGGCGGAGGAGGCTGCAATTGCTGCATTGAAGAGAGCTCTAGCTGCCTTGAACTTGCATCTCGCTTCCAACACATATTTGGTTGGAGACAGTGTAACACTAGCTGATATCATAACAACCTGTAACTTGACCTGGGGCTTTAGCTTGATTCTGACAAAGGCTTTCACCTCTGAGTTTCCTCATGTGGAAAGGTACTTCTGGACTATGGTTAACCAGCCAAATTTCCGCAAGGTACTTGGAGAAGTGAAGCAGACAGAAGCTGTTCCCCCAGTTCAGAAGCCCCAGCAAAAGGAACCTGCAAAACCCAAGGCCAAGGAAGAGCCTAAGAAAGAGGTCAAAAAGGAAGCGCCAAAGCCTAAAGTAGAAGATGCTGGAGAGGAGGAGGAAGCGGCTCCCAAGCCAAAACCAAAGAACCCTCTTGATCTCTTGCCCCCGAGTAAGATGGTCCTTGACGAGTGGAAGAGGCTATACTCTAACACGAAGACAAACTTCCGTGAGGTGGCTATTAAAGGTGATCACTTTATTATAATTTGCCAGTCCTTTGTATTGTTACCTGGTCTCAAAATCTGCTAGACACTAACAATGATATGTTTTCCAACCTGCAGGATTTTGGGACATGTATGATCCAGAGGGCTATTCCCTTTGGTTCTGCGACTACAAGTACAATGATGAGAACACCGTGTCATTTGTGACCTTGAACAAGGTGGGCGGTTTCCTGCAGCGCATGGACTTGGCGCGTAAGTACGCCTTTGGGAAAATGCTGGTTATTGGCTCTCAGCCACCATTCAAGGTGAAGGGCTTGTGGCTGTTCCGCGGACAAGAGATCCCCAAGTTTATCATGGATGAGTGTTACGACATGGAGCTGTACGAGTGGACCAAGGTTGACATTACTGACGAGGCGCAGAAGGAGAGAGCCAGCCAGATGATCGAGGACTTTGAGCCTTTTGAAGGCGAGGCCCTCCTGGATGCAAAGTGCTTCAAGTGATCTCATGTCGAAAGACTATTTATCCTTAAAATGTGCTCCAAGAAATATTTCAGTTTTGTTCACTAAAGAGAGTTGGTTTGCCTTTGTCCCGCTGAATTTGATATTGACTATTAGCTGCAGCGTTTATGTTCATTTATTTCTGGTTAAATTAGACAGCTATATTGATGTCAAATTATGGTGTACCCCTTTTTTCTGTTTTCTTTTCTCTCCTCTTGGTTTCTTGTTCGAAGATGTCTGTTTAAGTTTTCACCTTATGTTAAAATTGTGGGGCACCAAACAGGATGAAATTAGAAGTTCTTGTGTTTAAGAGAATTTTGAAATCATAAAATTTCTTGACCAAAAAAATTTATAAAATTTAGATGTTAATGCCCACTTGTTTGGTAAAACTTGTATTATCTGCTTCTAAAACTAATTTGTTTATTTACTAATATGATAGCTCCTAACAATAGGGGATCTTTTTTGGGTTAAACATGAGAGGAATTTGGTTATTGAATGATTTATGGAAAATTTTATTGATTGTTTGAACTGTGACCCTACCCTTAAAAAAAACTGTGAACTACTTAATTTATTTTTGTTGTCAAATTTTTCAATTCAAAAGTTTTTAACTAAATTAAATACCAATTTCCATTTGACTTACCGGAATCAATGATCATTTTTCTTTTGAATGGATGGATAATTAATTTTTTTAAATTTGATGTAATTGTATGAATTAAAGCATATAATTATGCAATGTAATTTTAAAACTTTATAATAAATAGCCACTTATCTAATTCACAGTCTTGATATTCTTGTTATACTTTTTATTAGTGTGAACTTTTACTAAATAATTATATATTATTTATTTGGAAAGTATATTTGGTAAAATAGGGGTGTCAAATGTCAAGTGTCACCAAGTGGAAAAACTGTATTTATGAAAACTACTTTTTAAGAGATATTAATTTTGTAAAAAGGGTTTTGCATTATTTTCTTATAATATAATATAGTTAACATCATGTTAATTCTTAAGTTGTCTTTCGACTTTTTTTGGGGAGCACTTATCAAAATTGTACCTCGATAATGCTTATCATAGTGATACTCCCGCAAGTACTTATCTAGTACCCATGTGTTCTACTCAAGGTACAATGGTATAAACGCAAGTAATAAATAGCAAATTGCAAAATTTGTTTGGTAAACACGACTAATAGTTAACAGATACAACGTAGTAAAATATATATTTTTGGTTGAATTAATTATTAATTTCTGAACCATTTATTGAACTAACAAGTATGATGATTCAAGATAAAAATTATTTGCATATTTCTAATAAAATGAATATTCTGATTCATATAAAAAGTAATTGCACATTAAAAGAAGAATTAGAAAATCATATTTTTTAGGAGAGGAAACAAAATAGGAAGAAAGTAATCGAAGGAGACTTAACTTAATACACTTATCTTCCGGTTCGGTTCTTTATATATTCGAGCACATCCCTCAACCAACTACATCCTTCTGACTTGACGACCCCGACTCCCTAGGTAAAGACTCTATTTTGATCTCTCTCTCTCTCTCTCTCTCTCTCTCTCTCTCTCTCCCTTTTCCCAGAAAGTAGCCTGTTTTATTTGCTTCCCTTCATTCTTGTGAGTTCCATTCCGTTCCGTTTGTGGTTTTTTTTTTGGGTTGGTTTCTTATTATAGACAAAGGGTTTAGGGTTGGAAGTAAGGAAGGAGTACTTATTGTGATTCTATTGAGGTTGTTGGATCGTCTTTTCTGGGTTTGTTTAGCCGACCCTTTTTCTGTTTTCAGCAATACTTTTGTCTTCTTTTTGCTTTAGGAGTTGGTTGCTTACCACATAACTCTGGAACACTAGTTTAAGTGCAGGGTTTGGTTTGTTTGATGTCTTAATTGACTAGGTCGGTGTGTATCTGTTCTGGATTCGAGTCGGGTGCTGGAGTTGTCTATTGTATTATTACAAGTCTATGGTCAAATAGGGTTTTTTTTTTTGCATTCGAACTCGGGTTTAGTCCGTTTTTCATTAAGATAGCTAAGTTTCTAAATGGTATGTGTTCTTGCGTTTTCTGTTGAATGTAGAGGCTCAAGTGTCCAAGACACACTTTACCATATCGTATATCGTCCCTGGGATTACAGCGGGGCTCTTAATTGATTAGGTCGGTGTGTCTCTCTGTTTCTTTAGTCGAGTATTGGAGTTCTCGATCACATTATAAGTCTATGCTCTACTAGGGTTTCTTGCATTCGAGCTCAGGTTTAGTCTGTTTTTCATTAACATAGCTATGTTTCTAATGGTATGTGTTTCTTATGTTATCTGTAGAATGCAGAGGCTTAAGAGTTATGTAATAGACTCGGGAAATAGTCATTCGATAGTAGGTTCATACTGCGATTATTGTGAAGGACATTAGTCTTGGACACCGGAAATAGTCCCCACGTTGCATTATTAGTTGTAACTTGTATGAACTCCTGAGATTGTCTGTTTAATGATTAGAACCTTGTAAATGACACACGTGATAAAATCACTTGCGCCTTTATCAAGTGAATCTATAGAACTTAACTTGAGCTATGTCGTAAACTAGATCCATCGACTTTTGTGTCAAACTCACCGATAAATATGTTGCAGGTTAGCAGATTTGGCGTGATGGGTGGAAGTGCGATAGATGAAGAGTGGGAGTTTGCGTCGCCCTCCAACGGTGTTCGGACTGTGGTTTTAGTTGGACGAACTGGTAACGGTAAAAGTGCCACAGGAAATAGTATTCTTGGAAGAAAATCCTTCAAATCAAGAGCTAGTTCATCCGGAGTTACCAGTACATGTGAACTGCAGCAGACAGTGACGGAGGATGGCCAAATCGTAAATGTTATCGACACTCCAGGTATGTGTTCGCTTAAGAGAATTCGTCAATGGGATGGCATGTAAATGTTTTACTATTTTGTTTGCATTAAAGAAAATTTCTATTACAGGGCTTTTTGATTTTGCTCCTGGATCTGAATTTATTGGCAAGGAAATCGTCAAATGCATTGAGATGGCAAAGGATGGAATCCACGCTATCCTGGTTGTTTTTTCTGTTAGGAGTCGCTTCTCGCAGGAAGAAGAAGCAGCTCTCCGCAGCTTACAGACTTTGTTTGGAGACAAGATTACTCGGTATATGATTATTGTTTTCACTGGAGGGGACGAACTTGAAGACAATGATGAGACACTGGAAGATTACTTGGGTGAATGTCCACAGCCCTTACAGGTTACCTTCGAAAGTGAATATCCTAAGTTTAACTTCATTATGTGTCCTCCCGCCTCCTATCATATCATATTTCTAAATTCTTTTACATGTTTTGCTTTTGTAGTGTTCTACAATCTTATAAACATGATACCAATTTATGGTTACAGTATAATATCTGTCTTGCTTGATTACTTTTAGTTCTTTCACTCCAATGTCTAATCTTTAACCAACCAATTTGTATTTTTGGCCGTCGAATCATTGGTTGGTATCGTATATCTCATTTAATTTTAGGGAATCTCCAATGAGATATGATCTGTGCAGGAAATTCTTGCTCTATGTGGAAATCGCCGAGTTCTTTTCAATAACAAAACAAAAAATGAGCTTCAGAGAGCTGAGAAAGTTCAGGAACTTCTCTCGCTAGTTGATGCGGTCATAGCTCAGAATGGTGGACGACCTTACTCCGATGAGTTGTTTGCTGAATTGAAGGTGCGGCCAAACAATAGTACCCACTGTTCTCTTTCGGGAAAACACATACATGTCTTATTTCATTTCTGTTGGATCTTTCCAATTGTTTTATTATTGTCTGAACAGGGAGCCATGAAACTTCGAGACAAACAGGAAGATGTTGAATCCTTGAGAGGATATTCTAAAAGAGAAATATCAGAGTTTAAGGTGCAAATTGAGAAGTCATACGAAGAACAGTTGCAACGAATAACTGAGATGGTATTTTTTCATATCATTCCAGCGTTGATTGATTGCTTGAAGAATCCCGCTCTTTCCTTATATGCTGATTATGTGATGTAGGTGGAGTCGAAGCTTAGAGAGACGACCACCAGGCTTGAGAAGCAGCTGGCCGAGGAGCAAGCTGCCAGGCTGAAGGCCGAAGAGGTTGCGCAGATAGCTCAGAAGAAGTCAAATGATGAAATCCGTAAGCTTCGTGAGAACCTCGAAAGAGCGCAGAAAGAGACCGAGGAGCTTCGCAAGCAGGCGGCCAAAAGCGGATGCACCATTCTGTGACTCAGGTCTGAGAGTCGCCATCCTACGAAGGTTCAGGAGTAAATAGATATATATATATGGTTCTGTCTACGGCATAAACTCTTGTCTTTGAACCCTATGACTTGCTTTACATTATTTTTGTTAAAAACATCCCACTGTGTCAAATAATATATGTTTTCTTTGTGTCCCAAACTATTGTCAAATTGATATGTTCTGCGAGTGATGTTTTTATTATCAAAATGTTAAGAGGAGTCTTTACTTGTTATTGTTACATTTCTAGTCAAAATTTTGGAGACCAAGGTTTCGCACCTACACTGCTACACATCTAAAATAAAACAAAATAGATTAATTATAGTAGGTCCTGCTCGTCCAAAATTATTAAAAATAATATTTCTATCAGATAGAAACTCAAATTTGTATTTTGGAACCATTTCAATTAGACACCCTACTGTTTATCTATATCTATGTTATCCTATTTTTTGTACTTTTCTGTCTTTAATTAATATGAACCAAGTAGTTTCCTCTAGTTAGATTTGTTGTACTTAAGTATTCAAAATTAATTAATTAGTCTCCGGAACTTTTCTGGTAGTTTAGGACAAAATCTTTTTTTTTATAATTATTTTATGTTATGAGTAATTTTGTCTCAAAAAGTACTAAAACATGCTCTAGTAACTTAACTAATTAGTTTTGAAACTTTCGTGGAATAAATAGTACGATAAATCAAACCACATAGGGTTCAGAGTTTTTTATTCTTCAATATTTGTGTATTTATATTAAAACTGAGTGTTTTCTCTTTTATATTTGCATTTTATTGTTTTCTGTTTTATATTTTGGTTTATGTTAGTTGCGGCAGTAACATTAATACTTTTATATATAAATTGTTTATGTTTCAAATAAAGGAATCGATTTTTTTTAATTGTTTGTGTCTACTCCTCGAATGTTATGATATCTACAAAAGAGCCCGAAATTAGGATTTGGGCTTGTGTGTCATGAATCGTGAGATATTTAGGTCCGAGATATGTGTCACAACTATTGCTGCCCTTCTCTTTCACATTTTTGTTATTTCCATTAGATGTGATTTTTTTTATAATGAAATATTTACATTCAGATTACACCCAACTCATAAACATGACTTATTGGTCTTTATAATTTCCACGCTGAGTTGATACTTACCATATATTTTTAATTATATTCAATTTTATGATTTTTTACAAAAATCACCACAATTTTTAAAATGCAACAATTTTTACTTTTTTTGTGAATAATTTTTTTTTAAAACTTCATAAGTTAAAACTAAAGTCCACTTTAATCTATTACCAAAATAAGTTAAAATTCATCAATAAGTTAAATTTATTCCAATCAAAATTAATTAGAGTATTCCCTATCTCTTCCCATCGTCATTCGTTGACTTGGAGTCTGCCACCTTTGACCCGCTCTCTGGAGCGGATCTCCATGGAGTGTCCCTCAAGGCCGCGTCCCCGGATCTCATCATCGGCGACGCCGCGACGCGCCACCCTCCTGACTCGTTCCAGGGACTCCGGGGGAAGTTCCGCGCCGAGATGGAGACCCCATGCAAGCTCACGCATAACATTATCGCGAAGATGGTTGGGTACTGCGTCTCCGCTTACTCCTCGTCTACATCTACATCATCTCCTCGAGAGGAGGCCATCACTTTAGGACACTAACGTGTTACAACGACACGAGATATTACGTGGTTCGAGAATAAATTATTTACGTTACCAGAGAGAATAATTTTTTTTTTATTGATGAGTTTGCTAACCACTTTCGAGTTATTTCCTCAACATAATACTTATGTTTTTTTGAACCAACCGGTTATCCGGAGATCATTGGTTCGAATTATTTAGATGATTTACTTAATATTAGAGTCTATCCATTTACTACTTGCATTATTTTACTTGACGATTCCAATTCCCTAGGTAAATAAATGATTGTGATCCCTTCGACTTCCCTAATAACTTGTTTCCTGTGCTTTCCTTTTCTATGTGATTGTCTTCTCATAGTTTTGTTGGTTGGTTTCTTTTCTTTTTAATACTTAAAACTGTAATAACACTAGGGAGAGTTGGAAAGAAGGTTGCTCTTCTTGTGATTGTGACTCTCTTGAGGCTGGATCTTTTTTTTTTATCTGGGTTTGTTTAAGCTTCTTTTTTTTTTGCTTGAGGTGTTGGTTGCTCTCTAGAAGTTCAGAAGAATAGTTTGTGGTGGGGGTAAAATTCTGATCTTTGGTTGGTTGATGTCTGAACAAGTAGGTTTTTCGCATTCAAAGTCGGGTTTCGTCGGTGTTTCATCTAGACAGCTAATCTTCTAATGGTATGCGTTTCTTGTGTTATTTGTAGAATGTAGAGACTTAAGAGTCCAAGACATAATTTTCTTTTCCGTTTATTTTACCTAGGATTACAGGGACTAGTTCTAAACTCTGCAAGACATGCTTTTGATAGGTTCATACTGCAATTTTTGTGAGGGGCATTGTCTTTGAAGCCGTAAATAGTCACCATGTCCATTTTTATCAGTCGTATGAAATTCCCTAGTAGATGACATATGGGAGTGTATCACTTGTCCCTTTATAAAGTGAATATGCTCCATGCATATACCTGGTTTGGAATTATAAGGATGAATTGCATCCTTAATGTTTCAGGTTAGCAAATTTGGCGTCATGGGTGGAAGTGCGGTCGATGAAGAGTGGAAGCTTGATTCTTCCAATGGGGTTCGGACAGTAGTTTTAGTTGGAAAAACCAGAAACGGTAAAAGTGCCACTGGAAATAGCATTCTTGGAAGAGGAAATTCATTCAAATCAAAATTTAGTTCATCCGGAGTTACCAGTACCTGTGAACTGAAGCAGACTGTGATGCACGACGGCCTAATAGTAAATGTTATCGACACTCCAGGTAGGTGTTCGCTTAAGCGGATTTGTTCTCATTGCACAAGGATTTTATGCTTGCCCTTTAGGATGTGGCATGTGAATGAATTACTATTTTGTTTGTATTAATGAAACTTCCATTTCAGGACTTTTTGACTTTGCTCCTGGAACTGGCAAAGAAATTGTCAAATGCATTGATTTGGCAAAGGATGGAATCCATGCTATTCTGGTTGTTTTTTCTGTTATGTGTCGCTTCTCGCAGGAAGAAGAAGCAGTGCTCCGTTGCTTACAGTCTTTTTTTGGAGACAAGATTACTCGGTATATGATTATCGTCTTCACTGGAGGGGATATACTGAAAAGAAATCATCAGACGTTGGAAGGTTACTTGACTGAATGTCCACAGCCCTTACAGGTTACCTTCTGAGCAAATCATGGTTTCTTCCTGCCTCTTTTCATATCATGTCTAACACATGTTTTGCTTGTAGTGTCCTACAATTTTAAGAACCATCAGACCAATTTGTGATTATTGTAAAATATCTGTTTTGCTTGATCCCTCCAATGTCTAATTTTTCACCAGTATTCTAATCTTGGCAGTTGAATCATTGGTTGGTACTGTATAGTTTGAAACTTTGTTGTCTGTGTTTTACATTCAAACTCGATTTTAGAGAATCTCCAACGAGACGTAATCTGTGCAGGAACTTCTTGCTTTATGTGGAAATCGGGTAGTTCTTTTCAGTAACGGAACAAAAGATGAGCACCAGAGAGTTGAGAAAGTTCAGGAACTTCTCTCGCTTGTAGATTCGGTCATAGCTCAGAATGGTGGACGGCCGTACACAGATGAGCTGTTTGCCGAACTGAAGGTGCTGCCAAACAATAGTTCCATGTCTTATTTCATTTTCTGTTAGATCTTGCCAATCGCTTTATCATTGTCTGTACAGAAGGGAGCCATGAAGCTTTCAGACGAGGTGGTGAGAGGATTTTCTGAAATAGAACTATCAGAGTTTAAGGTGCAAATTGAGAAGTCATATGAGGAACAGTTGCAACGAAGTGCCGAGATGGTATTTTTTTTCATTTTTTTTATTGATTGAATATAATAATCATGTGCTTGTATATGTAGTGAATGAATGTTGAAACTGCCTGCTAATTTAGTTTGTTGATATGGAATGTGGTTGTTGAGAAGGCTTAACCAAATGCAAATCCTGATGTTGGTGTCTTCTCGTTTCATGGTCGCCTCGGTCGATTCACTTGCTTAGAGAATTGTTTTAACTGGTTGAGGAAGTCAGATCCTTATGATGATTATGAAATGCAGGTTGAGTCGAAGCTTAGAGAGACAACGGCCAGGCTTCAGCAGCAACTGGCCGAGGAGCAAGCTGTGAGACTGAAGGCAGAGGAGAATGCGAAGAATGAAATCCATCAGCTTCGTGAGAGCCTGAAAAGTGCACAGGAAGAGACCAACGAGCTTCGCAAGCAGGTGGATGCCAAAGGGGGATGCAACATTCTATGACAGGCTGCGAGTATCGATCGTACAAAAGTTCATGAGTAATTCGATACCGGTTGTGTCTACGACATTAACTCCTTGGCCATTTGACATGTTATTAAACGCGGGTGCCGTGTTTTTATTTCCCGCTTTTGGAGTATTGGTTTAAAATTTCAAATTTGGTCTCTGTTGTGGGTTTTGCCATTGTATGTGGATGTTTCGTTGTCTAAGTTGTTGCTGACGGATGATGATGTGTCAATGTGGAAAATACTAAAACAGTCCCAATTTTCCCAAAACCCAAAAGTAGCCTATCTTCACTGGGATTCTTACGGCATTTTAACGTAGCTTGCTCAATGAGATGGTTAGTATTATTACAACTAACACCAAACTCTCACTTGCACATATTGGTCGACAAGATTAGCTTTTTTTTTATTAATCTTTCCACGATCCGCCTCATGATCTCCAACAGCTTATATGCTTCTAATGATCAAATGTTACCTGGTACAAAACTCAAGTGAATTTGTTGGGATGAAAGATGGAAGATGATTGCCACTTTTTCTAATAGGACCAGTTAAATAGAAGTAATAAACTTTGAACAAATGTATCAAACTCTGTTTTGTATATTTTCGTCTCAGTAGCAGCTACTGTTACATTCCTTGAGATGTGTACTACTACTTATTGTATCATAGCAATCTCCAGCAATATTTTGTGCAGCGACTGAGGCTTCGAGAAGAAGGGACAGTGGTCGCTTCCTTTTATCTTGAAGACTCTTTCCGGCGGGCTTTCTCGGACCAGCTTCTCTTGAACATCTGGCGACAGAGCGTGATCGTCAAGCGTCTGAACGAAGAACCGGCGTCCAGCTCCGTACTTTTCTGGAGTCAATGCTAGATTCTCCATGATGGGGCCGAACGGAGTCGGTCTCATCGACACCATGGCCAGTGCCACATCCTGTATTCAAATATATTCATTCCTTCATGCACAAGCAATTGACAAGAAAGGAGATTCCTCCTTTTTTGATAACAGGTTCATACCTTAGTTGGAGATTGGTTGAAGTATAAACCTTTCATCTGCTGTTTCTCAAACATGAATCCAGTCGGAGGCTTATCTTCGCCATTCCCGTAAACCAGTAGCTGTTTTTGCTCCATAAAACGCTCAGCAGACCCTAGCTGTAATGTAAATGCTTAAGTCAAGATAAGCTGATCAGTCCAAATCCAGCCAACTGGTACTGAGTATGGGTCTTTCGGCTCATCTCAACCAAACAAGCTAGCTAGCCAACCAAAAGATTTCATTTTTAGGACAATATAAAAAAGAATTATTCATAAATAAAATGGAGCTAACTCATTTTTTTCACTGATCATTGGACAACATATAATCAATGAACAAAAGAGTTCAGTTGACATGGCAAGTGAAGTCAGGCCCCTTGAGCAGGTCTGAAGTGAAAGTCTGACCAAATAACTTTCCATTCTCAGCTCACAACTAAACTAAGATGAACAGGAAATTTCTCTGCGCCAGCTAAAAAGGAGAACAAATGATTCACAACTTTCTTTGTAGCTTCGCCGCCAACACATAGAAAAAGCAAAATTTTACCTCTTCTGCAAACACATCGAATGGCTTTTGACCGTCTGTCACCATGACGCCGCAAAGAAAAACAGCTTTCGCGATCTTCTGAGCAAAATGCTCCAAGGCATAGGAGATGCAAGCTCCTCCAACACTATGACCAACCAAAATTACCTGCAAACTTCAAACAGTCAGAATGAACAATGGTGAGGAAAGCAATGCTCTCTTTTTCTACCTTCTCATCTTCTGGTAAGCTTTCTAGAAAATTAATCAGAGGTTTTGAATACTCGGCCATCGTTGAGATACAATTGGTATCTGTTAGCTCAATTCCGGACCCTGTCAAATCTATTGCGACAGGTGTGCATCCTGCTTCCTCCATCAGTGCTATGGTCTTGTACCAACACCATGCACCGAATCCTTCTCCGTGGACCAGGACAAACTTCATTGATTTGATACTCTCTGGAACTTCAGGTGCCTGTGAATAAATTAGCCAACTTTAAGCAGTCTTCACTTCATAACATCAAGGGCGACATTTAATATCCTCTAGAGTGAGCCTTAAACAATCACAATTACACAGCTCAAATCATAGATTAAAAATTTGAGTCTTCTCTGTCAACATAGGTTCACATCTTTGAGACCCTGAATTAGTTTTACTCTGCAGACAGCTAGTTGTAGGCTAAACACCCTTTCAGATCTTCACATCTTATCCATATTCTTTTCATATTGTTCTTCTTACATAAAATCCTTTTAGAGCAACCCTCCAATAATAATAGTAAAGTAGTCTCCTTTCCAACTCCAAACTGAAATGTTCAGGAAATCAAAATAACATCCTCCTAAGTAACCCTCTTTGCACTTGGTCTCAACCAAATGAAGTTGATGCAAGTGGTAAACGACTTGAATTCATTTTACGATGTTTTGATAAAGCATTACAAATATACTATTGACAAAACCATCCCTTAAATAGGGTCCACTTGACTATGAATATCAGAAATAAAAAAAACAACTTCTGAAATATTCAAAGAAAAAGGTTCAACCGGTGCATCTTTTTCATCAAAGCACTTGCACTTTTGGGTAGTTGGGCATCATCAACCTTTTAGAAAAACACACGGGCAAAAAAAAAACTCATCATGGAGAGCAAGTAATTAAATACATTTGAAGTCTCACATCACCAAACTAATCAACAAAAGCAAACTTTCCCAGACCCCCAGATCCAATCATCACAAGTAATCATGAGAGCTCACTAATCCCACACTCTACAACAAAAGCCAAAAAAGTGCCATATTACAAATTGCCATGTGAGTTTACAGGCAATCAAATTGTACTTACTCACACACATCCCAATTTTTTTTTAAGGACGTTATATCATTGACGGGTTATCGCATTAGGTCGGTATAGTAAACAATCTACTTGGTATAAAAACAATTAGCAGTAGTTAACCTGTTTCTCTTTGGACAAATTGTCGGCGGAGGAAATGTCTCTTCTTCTAGAGCTGGTGGAGCCAATCCTCCTGGACATGGATCCATCGAACCTCTGAGACAATTGGTGCTGTTGTATGGCCATAGACAAGGCTTGCCTGTGCAAAACCTCCTCGTCGGGGGTCAACAACTTCCTCTGCGACCTTCCTCCTCTCCTGCTGCTTCTTGATCCATGGTTATTATGCTCCCTAGCATCCATCTTCCTCGCGCACATCGAGTTGTTCCCCCCCATTGTATTGTACCTCCCCACCTCTTCTTTAGTCCAAAAGCACTCAACTTTTGGCTCGGCGACCGAAATGAAGATGACCCAGATGGAAAAGTGGCTTACTTTCCAACAGATTGCGAGGAAAAATCGGATTGGGAGTTGCCAGAAGTGATGTGTTGACTAAAGAAAGTGACCTTGTCTTTACGTAACTGAAATGCCCTTTTTGGCATTTTTCACTCTTTTTTATTTTTGTGGAATTATATACATATTTTTATTTATATCATTTATTTGACCCCGGACAATTGTACAACAACAAAACTATATTCAGATCAATGAAATTTTTAGAAATTGATAAAATTTCCCGGAAAATATTAAGTTTAACTCCAAATCTTTTATTTATCAATGTTATATATATTATATCACATACGTAACATTATGATGATGGGACAGGTACCCACCAGCTACCGTACCAGAACTGGCCCTTTTTCCATAGGTAAGTTCTTTTTGTCTTTAGCTGTTTCGTAAAATTTTCTTGTCTCTTCGGTCCATAAACATCGACATCATCTACACTTTTACATATTTTTCGCAAAAATATATATTTTTAAAGATGATATTTTGTTCCAAACAACTTTTGCTAGAAGTAACTAATTTTGAAATTTTATCAAGATGGTCAAACATCTCATCGCAACAAAGGAAATCTTGAGTACAATATTGCACCTCAATGAATATACCATACACTGATTTTCTCGGTGGAACTCTCCCTTTTTCTTTTCTAATTCAAATAGTTTTTTTCAAAATATAAATATTACACAATAATTATATATGTCAAATTTGAGCTCCCTTGAGATAAGTATTTCTACTGTGATACAAATGCAGGACCTAAGCTGTTCTTTTCATAGACTAGTATATTTTCCATATCAAACAAAAACCATTAAACACAATTCTATATTTTCCCCACCGACACGTGTATCAATTTAATGCTTCTCCATCCGAAAAAATATCCAGCAAGATTATATTCACACATCTTGCATTATTTAATGCCTCTCCATCCAAAAAAATATCCGGCAAGATTATATTCACACATCTTGCATTATTTTAGTTGACTTTTTTTTAATTTATTTTGCCCGTAACAAAAATTAACCTTTCTGAAAATTGAGCTCATAAGTTTTAGTCAATCTAAAATATTGTTGATATAAAAGAGAAATCAACTATAGTATAAGAATAATACTTTAGTGTGGAAAAGCTGATGGTTTGGTTTGGCGATTTTACTAAAAAAAAAAAGCACTTCCACTCTTACCTCTATTCTCTGTTTTTTGGGCTTTTTTACCTTTTGGGCCTATGGGCTCATTCACTTAATTTTCAAGAGCCCGAAGCCAAAATTGATGATCATTGAAGAGAGAGATTCCGGCCATGACGCGCACCAAATCTTTACCAACTTGTGGGAACACCGAACATACCTATGTGATAGAGCAAAAAAATTCGCTAAAGAAACAAGAGGATATAGTCTGTAAATAGCTAACTTACTTGCTGGTGATAAACTATTTACATAACATTTATAAGTAATTGAAGGAGTCCTGAATTGTTTCTTGTGCCTATTCGACATCGTTCATCACAAAATGTTTAACAAAAACAAATAGAAACATAAAAGTCAAACTCAAGATAACTTAAGTAAATCATTGTCCAAGCTAATGCAATTTTACTCTATGAAGAACTATAAAACTTGCAGTACCAAAGCAACTAATAGTAGTTTTCGGTTGGTGTCAAATAGACATGGTGCATCGTAAAAACGGTACGTGCATAAATTTAGAAGCTTCGTGATGCTATTATGGAAAAATCGGATGTTGACAGATTTTGCTTCTGAATTCCCACTTTTGGACGACAAAGTTGCGGTCTTGTACTAGATAGACCATGTTCCTATTGTGATATCTCAAGTTTCAATCAAAAAGCTGTATAAGATTTAAGGGTAGTCATCATTTCAAGCACATAATGAAGCTTATCGCTCTGGAATCATAGATCAGAAATATATTCTTCAAAAGAAGAGGTTTTGTGGGTTTACCTTAGTAAGTTGTGTCACATAAGCCGCATCTAATGCAGTCGCCAAGAACCTCAGCTCAAGAGTCAGCAACTGCCCATCTCCGCCAGGTAATCCAGCCTCTGATGCTTCTTGCTGAAGAACAGGAAGACAATTGGAAATTAATGGATGGTAATCATTGAAAAACAGTAATTAAAGAATCAGTACAGTTTCAATAGCCTCTCAGCTATCCGTCTCTAAAGTACCAAGAAATCATAAAATAATTTCAGCAAATGAAAAAACATTCATCTCTAATTTATAGACCATCATTCATATTTTCCTTATTACAATCAGTAAACTAGCACAAAGATTTAAAAAGATCGATCGCCATTCAACATAAGATAAAGACAACTCACAAGAATTGCCCGCCCAAAAGCATTAGCACTGACGTAAGCCCATGTTCCTGGAAGCATTCCTAACCAACTGCAAATTCAATGCAGATAAAAACTAAAGCTCACTTCGGAATTGTCACGACCCGAATAAAGAAGTGACAAATGCCGGGAATATAAAT